>JAEIIU010045516.1:0-11216 GCA_018874675.1 Drosophila baimaii | reverse complement strand
AGTAACAAATTATCTGCAAGGGTATATAAACTTCGGTTCCGCCCGAAGTTAGCTTTTCTTACTTGTTCATAACTTGAAATGAATTACAATACGAATTACAATTATAGTTCAGTTTTCATGTTACCACATTGCGCCATGCGAACGATGTATACTTTTGTTGGCCAAAAAGAATAACAACAACAATGATACTCATAAGGAATTTCAGAAAATAAATTTTTATAGATAACTCACTTGTTTACACAGCTATAGGCAACCACTACATATTTATTTCAGCAAAATCCCTTTAAACTTTGATTATTTGAATCACTGCACCAAGAGTGTGTGTGCAAGGCGACTACTATATACAAACGCAGAATTGTTGTACATTGTAAAATATTATTAAGTGGGCAAACAGGAATGGACTTTCGCTTAGCCCGTTAACTGTATGTAAATGTTTAATTATAACCAGCAGATCGTTAAATATTCCAACTCTCCCTAGTCTACGTATTAACAATGTTGTATTGAATATGTGGAACAAGTCGTTAGCATAGGCATCATTCATCACTTATCCATGTAATAAAAGAATCTGGAAAACTTGATGGCCAACTTAGGCAGCACTATATGACACAAGGTACCTTCCGACAGCTTTGCGACTTATGATAGCAATGGGTACTCATGATAGTCTTCCCTGAGTTACGGGATTGACATTTTCAGACACTGTTTGACACTGTTCAACAAAGTGAGCACACTATCGGTAGTTTCATAAAATAAAATGTTGAACGTCAACAAGAACCTATAATATTACTAACATTCGGCATAATCACGCAGCTTCCGAGCGTCACCTTGTATACCCTTGCAGGGTATTATAATGTAATAACTATAATATTATAATGTATAATGTAAGTGTTCTAAATTTGAGTTTAGACCGATATTACCTATGGCAGCTATATGATATATTGGTCCGATTTCAACGAAAATTCTAGGTCGTGGCTATAATTATATTAAATATGCCAAATTTTCCATATCGTTTCTATGGCAGCTATAGGATATAATAGTCCGATTCCGGCCGTTTCGAAATATATACTGCTTGCAAAAGATATAGGACTATCCTGAAAGTTTCAGCCCGATAGAATAGTTTGCATATAAACCGACAGACGGACAGACAGACAGATAGACAGACGGATATGGCTAGATCGACACGGCTGGTGATGCTGATCAAGAATATATATGCCTTATGGGGTCGGAGATGACTCCTTCACTGCGTTGCAAACATCATGGCAAAATTATAACACCCTCTGCAAGGCTATAACAAATATTAGTCGCAATTTGGGAACAATTTAATAAAGGATTTAAGGAATCAAAATATAAGCTATTTTAGATAATGACAACTAGTTAAGTAAACAAGAAAGAACGAAAAACTGAGTTTAGGAATCTATTTGAAAAGTATTAAATTTGGTGCTTTCGTGAATAGTGCCCTTATTTGTAATAGTGACCTTGGAAACTGGGAAAATTATAAAAAAGACGCATCTAACAACTTCGCAATCGTCTGAATCTGAAAATATCTAAATAATACAAAGTCGGCCTTTCCAAGGGAAAACTTTTTGCTGACAGATAGACAGTGTGTCTGAACCAAATGAAAGTTTTAGATTCCTGCAAATCCATTTGTTCTACCTTGTTTTTAACTTATAGCTTTTACCTTTAACAATGCTTTTTAATGACAAGACTTAATATTTTTGCATACTTGTTTATAATACGGCAAGGCGTTCCCTGAACCTCTTTAATTTTTATTTTTTTAATGCGATGAAAATATCTAAACATTGCGTTTGACTTTGGAACCGTGCACTTGGCGAATTCTTTTTTTTTTCAATTGTTCAAGGCTCAGGGAACAGTTCAATCATTTCCATTCACGAACAAATGTGTTTCACAATTTGTAGACCTATGTGGCGAGAAAATGTCAAATAAATTATAAATATAAATATATAAATATTATATTTTACAAGGGGTTGCATTTCTTCATGTGTATATTTTCAAATATTAATAATTATTATGATTATTATGCACATTGTACAAGTGTATTATGTTTGTGTATGTATGCTCTAAAGTAGCTTAACAAGTTTCAATGGCTTCTTAATTCCCCAATGGGATTTATTTGCCTGTAAATGGATTAATACCCTCAAAAGAGTACAGCTTACAAGGTAACCTGGGCCTGGGCCTGGCCCAGAACCAATGGCTGGATATAATTGTTTACTGCTAGACACCAGGACACAAGATACCGCTATACCACCATCAACCTAACATTTAAAGTTACCCTTACGCCCCATACCTCAAGTTCGACGTTCCATTTATTTCATTAGTGTCCGTCCTATTTTATCCCCCTTTTTCACAAATCGCTCAGATGAAGTTCGAGCCTTATTGTTGGTGTTATCCTTGCATGACTGATGTCGTCCTCGGTGTTGCTCCGTTACTGTTTGAAATTATACATTTTTGTGGTTGCTTCCTGTTGTGCGTGCGTCTTGGGATTAGCCTCTCCTTTTGTGCTTTGTGTGTCCCAAAAGCCACGCTCGCTATGTTTAAATACCGTTTAACAATTTCCCGTCGGCCAACATCCTTGGCCTCCTTGCTGGTCCTTGTGCCTCCCGGCGAAATAGCAAATGAACGAGAAAAAAAGCTGGCAATGGTCTTCCCTGTATCCGATTTCTCGCTAACGAATTGGATAAATTTCTATTGTTAGTTTACGAATTGATAAAATACGTGAAACTCCTTGGGGAGATGCTGATTACCAGACAATTTTCTCGCATCATACAGTAACATGTTTATAACTTGGAATCATCACAAAATTAATTCACGAAGGATAACAACTACGAGAACCAGAATACTTCCCAGAAAGCTGTGAAGGAGATACAACGATCCTACGCCCTTCTGATAGATAGTTTAAGCACACTAAAATCTTTTTTGTATACCCTTGCAGTGTATTATATTGAAGCCCGACGTTTGTCATCTAATCCTAGATATTTAAATTTTATATGTTTTCAGAATTTCGGTTTTAGTTTAATGAAAATCGAGCAGTCCGTAAATTCATAGGAAAATAGTACGAAAATGTGCATAGTAACTTTAGTCATTTTGATTTTAAAATAATGCTTTTAATTTGATCAAAATCTGACAACTATATAGTTCCCTAAGCGACAATAGCCCAATTTTATGTTAATAGGTTTTTACAGTTAGGTTTTTTATTTTGATTTCCAGTTTGAGCCAAACGATGCGACTGAAAAGTGGAAGGGTTAGTTAGGTTCCTTTCCTGTTGCTGTTATTTTAAATTTTAATTTATACACTCAATAACAATTACTTATTATTTGAGAGGATTTCGAAGTACCTAAATGCTTGCGATTAAACTAATCTAACAAAGTTTTTCAAAGCTACGCTTTATTTTGGTGTTAATAATTAGGGGATTGAACGACAGATGTTGTTGCAGAAGCGAACACATAAAATGAAACCCAATACCTGCATATTATCTAATAGAGCTGGTTATAGGTTTTTCTCGCATAAGGGTAGATTTATTGGGTAGTGAATTCTCGGAACCCTTCCATGTGCAAGGCCAGTTATTTATCGCACTTGATGATACCAAACACTTTACACTTTTGGCTCTTACAACGTTCAGTCTTAGTAATTACTAAATTATATAAGACATGGATAAAAAAGTTTGCATAAAAAACGTTGACGCGCTCTTTTACCTCTCTTCTCAATAATAATAGAAAATGGAGGTAGCTGAGCTGCTTTTTTCACATATCACTCAAGTGGAAAAGGACAAAAGTCGGTAATTTGTTTATTTAATTGCACAATATATACAGTTGCGAGTTTCGAGTGAACAAATTGCATATCAACAACGAACCACCACCAAATGAATAATAATAAAAGGAAAAATGTCAACCAAAGGCGAGATATTCCAGTCAATGCATTGTTCAATGCTTTTCGCTTTTTCAATTGACAAACTCACTCTTGTTTTTGTTTATTTGGCTCGAAGCGCTTTTTGTACAATGCTCCGACGGGTATATGACATTTCTTCATCAGAAAATCGGGTTTGCAGGTTTAGATTTTGAGTTTACATTGCGATAACTAAATCTTTTGATAAATAAATAATTCAGTTTGAATTTTAATATTATAATTAGTTACAGTTCTAAAAATAAATACATACCTCTTTTCCTTGGCTCTGTATTACACTTACCCACGAAAACAGTTCTATTATTCAGGAGCTTTAGTAATTTTAAATGTCGCAGTAACTACCATGGTTAATAAAACCCATAATAATAATACGAAAACATAAAATATTTAAATGGTATTTTTTTATGTTTATTTTGTCGCTTGGCTAAGTTTTATTATTATTTAAATTTAATTACATTCAAGAATACGCATTATAAGTTGATTCTGTGTCAATTAATGTGTATAAAGTAAGGGATATAAATACATATATAATTCGGAAATATTTCTTGTTGATTGGTTTGAGTGGCTTTTTAAAGTCATTTCATTTCATGCGAAAAGATATAGGTATATATATACATATAATAACAATGTATTTTGTATATATTATTTATTATATAAATATACACGAGTGCCACAGAAATCGCTACGCAGACTTGCGACCAGCACCCCTTTAAGTGGACTGTAAAAGGAATGCGATACACTTATTCAAAGACCCGAAACTCATTTAAAAAATTAAAACATACTCCTGGACGCCTTTTTAATAGATTGCAACGACTACAAGCGATTTCTGTGGAATTTCGGACATATATTCCTTCTTATGGCTTTCCGGATTCGAGTTTTCAGAGTGCTTCATAGAAAGAGATTACCAACTATTAAGCTTAGTGAGTTTAATGTTTTTTATTCTTATTTTTATATCAGTATTAAGTAGTTTTTTAATAATACATATTTATTTTTGATCAGTTTTAACAATAGAAAATGCAAAAAGCCCTTAACTAATCAGTACTATTTGTGTAATTAACGTTTTTATTTTTTAACAGGCTAGAGTTTTATTTAACTTATATATTCTTAAAAGCATTTCTATTCCTTAGTGTGGCCTAAATTCGAATCATGTCTCGAATCATTGTACAGAAATCTTACATTGTAGTAATATTATGACGCGTCTTTTTTATTTGTTTCCTTCATTTTGTAGTTTGCCATTCTTGTGTGAGTGGTCTGTGATATTTTGTATTTTTATTTATAAAAAGAAATTTGCATTACAAAAATATGGTCACAAAATTAAATACAGTTCTTTGTGCTTGCTTTTGCCAATGAAACAGGTTAACATTAATTAATTATTGTATTTTGGGTTCAAATAATGAAAAATAATACAAAATGGATCTCTTCTAATTTTTATTTTGTGTTTCTTAAAAACGATGCTTTTCGTTGAGTCTCTCTCTTAATTGTTTGCGTATATATGCTAAGAAGAAAAGTGAATTATAAAATTGTATATATACAACGGAAGAAGTGGTTCATTATTATAGAAAAAAAAACATTAAAATATCTTAACATGATCCATGTTTTTCCAAGTACTTTTTCGACTTTTCGTATATACAAAAATTTATTAGGTAAATAAATGGATGAATGATGCGAACTAAAAAATATACAACTACATAATGCGTGAACTGATCTTTATAAGAGGATTTTTCGGAATACACTTACAAAAAGTTACCAGACTTTAATATTAAAATCTTGTTTAAAAATAAATACACTTTTCTAATTGAATAATAAAATACGATCCTAAAGTTAAAAGGGATTTAAATATATACTGCAAATTGTTATTTTTCTGTTTTCTTTCCTTTTTGCCTTTTTTCGCTAGTTTTTTTGTTTTTTGTTTTATATCTGTATATCACAAGTTTGAAGATAGTTAAGAAATATAGATGTGATTTTTAACTACTTTTTATATTGGCATAAATGGGGGGGCAATCCATAGAAACTAACTGCGATTAAATATAGTTAATTATTACTGAAACGAAGATTGCGTGATAAAAATCGCCGAAGATTTGAAATCAGTTGAAGGTGTCGCAAGTATGCAATGAAATATATTATATTATATATGTTCTTCATTATAGATTTTCTGTTTAAAGTCCCTTTTGGTAGAAGATCATAGATTTTTTCATTTTACATTTTGTGGGACTCTTAGCATCCATCTGATTGAATTTCAAATCTTCTAACAAATTTTTTGTGTTGCAACCGTGGCCGAGAGCTAAGCTATGTATCGGGTTAATATTGGGTTTCATTTTTTAGCAATCGATACCGTTTCCGGTCGCACTGCAACTTTGATGACGAAAAGAGGCGGAGGGAGTTACTGCTTGCGACGATCCATTCGGGGCTATACTATTCTGTTCTTCTGCGGAACGAAATCTTAAGAACCCCTGATCTGCCACAAGCATACTATCCGAAGCACTTGAGGTTGTCGTACAAGAATTGGATGAAACAGAAGCTACAGAAACTGATGAGGCTGTACGAAGTTTACCATTACTTTGTGTATGAACATTATTTAAGTGTAATAATGGATCATTTGTATTTGTGTAATTCTTGACCCCCGAAGATGCAATTGGTATCATTGATATACCATTAATTGTTGAATTTGCAGCACTTTCCTCCCCATTAGTCACCGTAGTACCATCATTACTTATTAAGTTTGTACACTCAACATTATTACCGGATATTATATCATCTTCTTCATCATCTTCCTCATCTGAATTGTGATGATCATAAGGTAGCTGACGTTCCCTAATTGGTATACTTTTTATTAGATCAGAAGTAGTACCAGATCTCAAAGTGATATTACGTCCCTTCCCTGCTCCTCTCTGGTAGTAGTGTGACCCTCTATCTCTGTCTGAAAGTCCCAAAGTCTGAGCTCCATTGGTTATTATTCGATGATGTGTTCCTGTCATTCCAGATGATACAATTGATGGTTCGAGATTGCGTTCTGAAGGAACTCCAATTTGACTTAAAGTTCCACTTTTTCGTACCCCCGTAAAAAAACAGCGTTCATAAGAGTTATAAATGGGATAACGAGCATTGCCACCTACATTTGAAGAGGAACAGGAGTTACTAGTAGAGTTGGAACTTCGTCGTTCAGTATGATGATTCTGATTCTGATTCTTACTGTCAAAATAATTACGTTCTAGAGTTCCTCCATTTAATTTCCTTCCTTCACGGGTTCCATTTGTTATCTTACGATCCTGAAAGCTTTCTATATTATTCGTATCCGTAGTATTTAAAGTCTTATCTTTAAAAACAGGTCTTTCAAATATATTAAACTCAAATCTTTTGTTATGTTCATGCTCCAAGGGCTCCGAATAGCAAGTTTCCGAGTTAGATCCTGCAATATTTCCCGTGTTTCTTTCTAAACTTTCAGGATTTTTCATATTAAAATTTGGATTTTCATAGTGATCTGTTATAGTATCATTCGTAGTGCTCATATAGCGCATATTATGGGGTTTATGATGATAGTTTTGGGGCTGAGCATGATATTCTGTTAAATTTTGACTATTCATAGAGCCCGTATCGTATGGCCGTTGATACATTGGCTCTTGCAATTGATATTCAAAGGAACGGCCATTGTTCCCACTGGATGATGGACCTGTAGGTCCCATGGAATTCAAAGCATAACTGTCGTCATATATCAATTTCCCTGTCCTCATTGTATACGTATGTAAGTTTGTATTGGCATTGCATATTGCTGGATAATCGGTATCAAAAACCTCTTGACTTGAGCTTGAAGTGCAGGGTAGAAAGAAATTCGAAACTCCGGCAACGTTCCCAACAACATGTTTATCTCTAGTTGATGAACAACTTACCATACGTACATCATTTGTGCCTACAACATTTCCTGCATTATTTGTAGTTGAATCGTTACTACCGAGACTAGTCTTCAAGCCCGTTACCCAGGTAATCAACGTTATAATGGCAATTTCAATCAAACGTAACGAAAACTGATAGCCCCATTGCAACCAATCGATGTCAATTATATTCATTTGTCGCGATGATGTCGCAATACATATAGCGCCAAATATCTGTAGTATGGCCATTAAAACAAAAAGTAAAGCGGTGGCAATGGTTATGTGTATAGCATACGATAGATTTTGATAGCCATGAATATAATTTTGTGATTTACTACGCAAAATCCTCTTCAAGATGCGATATAAATACAGGTAGAGTAACCCCAAACTCAGGCAAATAAATATGTAAATAATTTGACAAATTAAAGTTAAAACTCTAGGTGGCGGTGGTAAAATTGCAGCAGATGAAGGTGGTGACATTGTAGCCCCTCCTTGAAAATGTAACTGTCTTCGAAAGTATAGCTGTTGCTGTTGCTGTTGAAAATATAGCAGATGGTTTTTCAACGTATAAGACTCAACATAATGTAGAGTTATACAAAGAACAACGTGCACACCACACCCTACAACCACGGTAAGAGGTCTTATTAAAGCTGAATAGCGATTGTTTTTGTGATTTAGTGACTTTAAAAACAAAAATAAAATTAAAACCGAAAAGGCAACAGTTAAAAATGTGGAGGGAAGGTTCAAAAGTAACTCTGCTGCAAAAATATTAAATGACCCATGAACATTATAAGCATCAAAGCATAGGAAAAATATTCGCATCGCGCAAATTAAAATCAATATGAAATGTATGCAAATGAAATAGGACTGTGCAAATAAGTGTGTCAACTTATTAAAGGTCAAGAGCTTATACAGAGAATAAACTGATAGAATGGTAAAAAGTACAACAGAGAGATAAATATGAATGTTCCACGCCCACGACCATGTAGCATGTGCTTTATCACGGTCGCCAAGATTCGGCATTGCCCCCAATTCCTTGCCGACTGTTGTCTTAGCAGCGGAATTAGTAGTCGCATACGATAGGGACGATGTGGCAGAGATAACATCGCCAATGGCGGCAGCAGCCGATGGCGTGGTGCCTCCTATAGCCTGACTTTGATTGGTATTATCATAGTAATCAATTTGCTGTCCTGGTAAGTATTTACTTTGATTTATATTGGAACTCAGCACTGACGAGGAACTGTCTTCTATATTTTCTTCTTGATTTTTTCCCGACTTTTCTATCAAAACTATAGGGGAAGATGGCGGATTTCGTATGCTTATGATATTGGGCCTTTGAGTTACTTGCTTCAAGAGAACAGCGGGTATATCTCCATTTTTGCCATTTGAGCCCAATATTCTTCGTATATTGGGTAAGACTTCCTGACTTTTCTTAATAATGGGATCATTATCACCCACGGGTTCCTGTTCTTGGGAATTTTTCGAATTACTAGCAGACTTTTTTTCGTTTAAGAACTCCTCGTGCGGACGCGCTGGCGTATTTAAAGCTTTTTTACGATCAATTATGGTAACAGTGTCATCGGAATTATGAGCGCTACTAGAGTCTATTGATGGATTATTTGAATCTATACTCAAGGCAGGATTAGCATCGTTGTTACCTCCCAATTCAGGGGGTCTTATTGGAATCCTATCCTGACTCGGCATCAAGCTGGGTGGCGGTATGGGCCTCCGATTAATCCCAATTAAGCCCTCATTGTTTGTACCTCTTAAAGTTGGTTTATCGGCGAAGGGATTTTGATATTCCGGCGGCAGCGGTGGCGTGAAAAAGGATCGCGATGGCGGCGAATATGATGGAATATGATCCCCGGGATACATGGGTATTGTTGGAGGATGAGCGTAGCCTCCGTTGGCCTTTTTGTTGAAGAGATTGGGGACTAAAAATGATTATAGATTTTTGTTATTTTTGAATACCACCACATTATTATTACACCATAATCACAAAACGTACTTGAAGGATTTGGAGTTGAATTATACTGCTGCCTATGGCGATCCCTCTCATGTTGCGAATGCGACGAATGGCGGTTCGGGTTTGGATACGTTGGGTTATTATTACTCTTCAAGATATCAGCATTGGGCGCTGATGTGGGCAATGCATGATCTCTTTCCAAGTCCAATTCATAATTCTTTTGGTGACTGACTCCTTGCTGTTGATAATGTATTGAGGAAGGATACCTAAAAATAGAAATATAACATTTAAAAAATATCTACGAGTTTAAATCAATCTTTTGTTGACATTTGGATATAAATAACCAACACCTTCAATTTGTAGAGTTATTAGGACGAGCCGAGTCTTGAGAGCTATTTTTCAGTTTATTTTCTTCTCTAATAACTTGACCTCTGAGGTAAACAAAGGTCTCCCATCTAATATAATGAGATGACTGTATTAACTAAGATTCGCTCACATTTTATAAGTATATTTTCAGCTATTCAGCTCTGCTAGCGACATCTCTTTCCCTAGCGCCACTCTGTAGGACAGCTGTTTATGTTTTTATTTGTTTCTTTTCTTATAAAAAAATGAACTACCGATCGATGGCAAATATATCCATGGAAAAATATAACTTCGTGCCAACTTAAATGTATGTAACAGAAGAAAGCATCTAAAAGATGGAAATCAGAATCATAAGCCGAGACTTTTGGTCTATGGCGATGTGTCAGGCAGTTTCCCTACCAGGCCAATGCTCACACCGATGGCGGTAGCCTGCGTATGACGTCGGCTTACTCACACAAATGCATGTATCAGATGTCAACGCATTTGTGTGGCCAACACTGGCCTATAGTTTTGGGTTTTAGAGCTTATGAGAGCTTAAGCTACTAAATTTGGTAACATTTTAATAAGTTTCATGAAGATAAAGGTTGTTCTAGAACCTAAAACATAGCAACGCCGACAACAACCCACAGAAATCATAAAATGTGAATGGGAAAGCATAATAAAACATAAAGTAAAATATTCGTATCTTTGCGGTAAACACATTATTGGTCATGCCTGCAAGTGTATCAATACTCCATTTCAACAAGTAAGGAAAGCTGATGTACCCTTGAAGGTAATTTATCCAAGATTTAGTTAAAAACAAGTAAGAAAAGCTAACTTCGGGCGTAGCCGGAGTTTATATACCCTTGCAGATAATTTGTTACTTATTATAAAAGATTTTGATAAAATATAACGTGTATAATGTAAAATGTATGCAAATTGAAAATTCATATGTAAAATATGAACTTAGACCGATCTTTCCTATGGCATCTATGTGAAATATTGGTCCGATTTCAATTTTAGGGTGAGCTGTATTTACATAATAGGAGCAAAAATGAAGTTTCATTCAAATATCTTGAAAAATACCGAAAATATGCTCATTTTTCCATATCGTTCCTATGGCAGCT
>JAEIIU010045515.1:0-10085 GCA_018874675.1 Drosophila baimaii | reverse complement strand
AGAGTATATAGAAGACTATATGCAAAGTTTCATTCAAAAAGCTTTAAAACTGTGAGACTAGTTTGCGTAGGAACGGACAGACGGACGGACAGACGGACAGACGGACGGACGGACAGACGGGCATGGGTAGATCGACTCGGCTGTTGATGCTGATCAAGAATATATATACTTTATAGGGTCGAAAATGACTTTTTCACTGCGTTGCAAACTTCTGACTAAAATTATAATACTCTGCAAGGGTATATTCAAAGCGATATCGAATAATTATGATCTAATTTAAAATCTTTTCCTTAGCATTTCAGTAGCAAACGAGAGAGTTTATTATTATTTTTTTGTTGTTGTTGTTGTCCAGAGATCAATCATTGCGGGAATGAGGCAATCAATCTTGGCGTAACTGCGCCTATTTTTGCCTTTGCGGCTTTTGCTGATGATTATTGCGGTTTGGGCCCTGGCGCCACCGCGTTCCACCCATAATAACTGCTCCACTCCATCCCAGTCGATCCGATCCGACTGGGTTGAGTGGAAAAGTGACACCGGTCTTGGATTCACCCCTGGCAATGTACACAGAACCAAAATAATGTACTTGATAATAATATTAAAATATTTAAGCGATTATCTAGGAAGGATAATCGATATTATCGATAACATAGGAACTCCTCACTACTAGCCAAACCTTAAAATGAAGTCTACCCTTTGGTTTGGTAAGAAAAGAAGGCATTTCAAATTGAACCAAAAATATAAATCAAGTTTAACTAATATTATTGAGATTACAAACAATATTTTCCAATAATCGATTAATTATATTGTTCCGGGGGGCGCCGACATTCAATGCAGATCACCTCCTCCTCCTTTTTTTTTACTGTGTACCAAGTGATTATGGCCATAAAGGCCATAAAAAGAAAGAGACCACTTCCAGATAATAAATAAAAGGTGATTTGCTTTTTGGGTTTTAGCAAACACTTTCGAGATGTGGGCAGTCGAGACGGAGTCAAAGACGGAGACAATGGTTAGGCCAAAAAAAAAATAAATAAATACAAAATCTATATATATCTAGATATATATATGTATATGTATCTTCAGACAAGACACGGGCCATAAAATTAAGCAAATTTTGGTCGTTTTTTTTTGCGGCTCTTCAAAGACAGTAACAACAACAACAACAACAACTAGGCGGTGACAATAACAATAATAACATATCGGAGGATAGCAACAAAAAAGGTTAGCGCTGTCTGGTCATTATCAAAGCAACACGACAACTTAATTATTCAAGAGATTGACGCAGTCATCGGCGCTCTTATCACGATCACGATTTGTAATTTATGATAAATGTTGGCAATTCCATTAATAAAATTAAACAAAAGCTCATTAGCCTCAAAGCCGATTTGCAATCGAAAGAAAAGCAAAAGATCGGACTCCTTGCCACTCAAGAAAGTCGCATACTCTTCTCCTACGGCGGGGTCTCTCCTAATCCCTACTATTATTATGTGGATTTACTTACTGCTCGCAAAACTTGCGCCAAATGACGTCATAATATTATATACATTATATTGCAGGCAATGCACGCACAATAAACCAAATTAGCATATTTGTTGACGTCAGAAAGCCAGCAAAGAAGAGAAATTATCACCAAAGAGAGTCTACAAATTCGTAATCTGCAAGCCAGCGACTCTTGATAGTTAGCATACCCTCCTAAGTTGATGGTAAATCTTCAAGATAAATAGGGCATAGCTGGAAAAACAACAACAATTTAATAAGTAACTAAACAAAGTCTTAGGCACCAATGGCACTTCTTCATTTATGTTAAAACAAACACAAAGACCTGGTCAGAGACATCGCTTTTGAAGGAAACCCCTTCTTTATTAGTATCCCTTTGTTGATTAGCTTTAATATTCAGCTTGAAAACTGTCTGCTTGGGAATTCTAATGCAATGCAAGCGATATTTACGCCCAAGCTGCAGAAGCTCCTGCGTGCTTTCGACTTTATTACCTTCTAATCCTTAACCCTACCTTAATCTCTATATATAAACCTATCAGTTAGAAAACTAGGAATCAACGCACAGCCAAATCCACTGATTAACAATATTAATATGCAATATTAAAATTACATTCCAATAACTTTAAACTGATTTGCTAAGATTTTTTGGGGCTCCCCAAGTGGCCCCAATCGCTTCCAATTGGAAAAAATTGTGTGTTTCTTTTCAGAAATCGATTCCAATTGGAAAACGGGACATATTTCTTTTCAGAAATTCTGGACGCTAAACCGTTTAACCAATCGATTCCGCGTTTTTGACAAGAAATAGTTTAAAATATTATAAATGTTTAGCAAATTTGACCACTTAGATTTAAAGCTTTTTACTATTTTTAATACCCCTTCTAAAATTACAATTTAGCCAAAAATCTCTTCAAACTTCGAAAAATGACACCTCTGAACTAAAAAAAAAAAATCCTTCGGTAAAGTTTATCCTTAAACTTCAACGATTCATTTGATGGTTTCACCAAAGCTCTAGCCATCTTCCAAACATAGAAACTAAGCCAAAAGTCGATATATTATCGAATTTAAGTGTCTCCCATAAGCAGCAAACGTTTTCTGCCTGATTATAGCTATCTCTCTCTGCATTTTTATACAAATTGTCAACAAATGACTGCGTCTCCCTCCCCTTAAAAATATAAAATGCGCTTTAATACGATTTTAATTTGTGTAGACCTTTTCTGTATTCTTATTACATAAGAAAAGTAGATTTAGGATATTCAGGCTATCCATCGCAAGCGAAGCTGCGGGCACCCTGCTAGTTTCATGATAATGCTTATTTAAATTATTTTAAAAAATATATCCATTTGAATTTTCAAAAATTCTGGTATAATCTTACATTTTCATAAAGAAAAATCACCTGTAAATCCCATGCCATGTTTGTATACTTTTTGTTACATATTATTTGTAGATTCCAAGCCTATACCTAGTGCACTTAAAGTCCAAAGCTACCTGAGAGAGGTAAGAGCATCCGCCTGGCGCCAATGACCTTGGCACTGGCGCCTCCGCCGGCACAGGTGCCGTTCTTAATTCCAAATTCAATGCGAACTCATCATGGCCATAATGATGGCAATAAAATATGCGCTTAAATATTGGTTATACCCGAAAATTCCCACTCTCCGATCCGATCGGATCGCTGTTCCATTCCTGTTTTCGATATTTATTCTATGAATCGCGAACGAATCGAATTCGAGTCGCGGCGAAACTTGAAAGACTTCCCAGTTAAATTAGCAAGCGCCACATGATCGTATATTAAAATGTTGCCATTGTCCGGTTGTGTACCATTATGCTGCAATGCCTCCGTGCCTCCGTGCCTCTGTACCTCCGAGAGGCGGGGCGGCGTCGTCGTTGGGTGAATGGTGAATGCCAGTAGGCGCCACTCTTAATTATCAATCAATCAATCACTGCCGCCCGACGGCTCCCTCCATTAAATGTCAGCCAATTGATTGCAGCCTGCAGACTGTGTCTGTGCCTCTGTCTCTGCCCAGATCTCCCTGGTATCCCCTGGAGCTACCTGCCTACCAGTATATTCCCCTTCTTGTGCAGCGCCTATGATCAATGATCCCCCGACTGGTCGCAGGCTGTATTTTAAAGAGGAACCAAATCCTTCCCCACATACTCACACTCTATGTTAAAATCAGAGAAAGTTAGCTCCTGTAAGAAACCCAAAGGTACTTCCCCTTTAAACGACATACGACTTGGGTTCCGATTGGAATAACTTAACATATTATTGACGGAAGAAGAATCCATTCCATTGAATGTTAAATCTTCAATGGGTAAGGTCTCGGTGTGTACAATCGAAATTCCGAGAAATGCGGCGAATGATCTCATGTGATTTCACTCAAAATGGGATGGGGGATGGTGCTGGTGGTGATGGGTTCATTCGGAAATTTCACTTGAATTGAATTTCAATTTCCTCCAGTTAGGGAAGTCCCATCCCCCTCCATCCATCCATCATTGGTGTTATTTGTTTTGTTTTTATTGCTTCACGAATTCTACTCTTTTTTGGGCAATTTTCAAAACATTTATCACAAGATTTGTCACCTCTGATTTTGGTCAAGCCGAACCATCGATCGATCGATCGATCGATCATCGGTGACGAATATATATGCTAATGAAGGCCCAAATCAAGATCGGATACAAAGCGTACTCCTCCTCTTTCCTGGCCAGGCAGAGGCACATCCATATCCGTAGAAAATCGCGGTGAAAAAAACCGCTCTGCCGGCTGGCTGCCTGCGAATTTCCGATTTCACTTTGTGTGGTGTGTGCGCCCCATGCCCCCCAGTCAAGAGAGGCGAAGTCATAGTCAAAGCAATTTGGACGCCCACCAGTTCGTCGGATCAGACTGGGCCACAGACCGGACCAAAAAAAAAAAGAAAAAAAAAAATAAATAAAATAAAAAAAAACAGAGCACGCTGAAATGGTTTGGAGCTGGGAGCTGGGAGTGGAGTGGAGTGATGGCTGGAAGCTCCATTCATATGTTTTGCCATTCATACGTTGTAGTTTCATTGAGAAACACACACAGCCATGGAGTGTGTGGACTCGGTTTTGAGCTTGAGTTTTCTCAATACCCTTTCTTGTAGTTTTTTGGTTTTTTTTTAGACAGTTTAAAATATTACAAAGATTAAAGATTAATAAATGTATATTGAATCCCTTTGCTTGTTTTTTTTTAGGCTTGAGTATTCTCAAAACCCTTTTCTATGTAATTTTTAGATTTTTTATCCAGTTTCAAAGTTTGCAAAAATTTAAGATTTATTATTAAATATTTAATCCCTTTCTTTTCAAGTGAGTAAGCTCTCTTTGTTTCAATATCTTTCTCTATGCTATTAAATATTTCCTGAAATTGGTTATTGGCAATCATTGCCTTAGGGTCTTAACTCTTCCTACTGATCAATGATACTCTAAGGTGGTTTTAAAGGCTTTCTGAAGATCTGTGGTTAATGTAGATTGATGAAACTATATCTCTTCTACATTGTAGATTGATTTATTCAAATTATAAAATATCTAGAACCTAAACATTTTAATTAAAAAACAGGATCTTATGTAGAAAACTAATTTTACTTACAGAAAACTTAAATATGGAATATTTACGTATTCTTAAGCTGATCTGATAATAATATTATTATTACATTTCCCCTCAGAAAGCATCTCTCCTATAATATAGAATGATTTATTCGAAATATAAAATATCTTCAACTTAAAAATCTTATTCCAAAATAAAGGTTATTAAGTAGAAAAATAATTTTACTTAAAGAAATCTAAAGAGTTCCTCATAAAACTGTTTAAAGAATCTGAAATATTTCAGTATTTTTAAGCTGATCTGATAATAATAATATTGCATTTCTCCTCATCTCTCGTAACCTAAAGATTGTTTTTTTCGAAATATAAAGTATCTAGAACCTCAAAATCGCTATTAAAAAACAGGATAAAACAATAATTTAAATTACAGAAAACTAAAAGGTTCTTGTTTAAGAAACTAACATATTTGCAGGTTTTTCAGCTGATCTGAATTATAATGTATTATTATAATTTAGCAATATTACATTTCCCGCCCAGAAAGAGTATCCCAGGCTTTGGGTGCCTGAGTTAGTTTTTTTCTGATTTTCATTTATGGGTTTTTTTTATGAATGAAATGAAACTTTTCACGTAAAAGCGACGCTTCCATATTGCTCGCTTGGCCACGGTTCGGTTCGGTTCGGTTGGATTGGATTGGGTTGGGTTGGCTCCCCTCCGTCGCCGGAGCCGCCGCCGCAGCCGCTGTCGGGTGCCGCCGATCCTCTCCAGAGCCCCGCCCTCGCCCGCCGGATTGCCGGATCGACGGATCGCACGTTGTACTCCAGTGTTGTTAATGTTTTCGCTCCTATCTCGGGGCACATTTGAATCTCTATGGCTTCTCGCTCGCGTCGCTGGTCGCATGTGGGCCGAAAATGTATTTTTATGGCAACGTCGTTCGATTTATTATTTCATTTGAGTTGTTTTTGTTTTTTGTCTGCTATTACACACACACACACACACACACGCACACACACACACACAGACTTTGTTTTTTATTTTGCACTGCTGCCATTTCTTGGCGGGGATGGGGATGGGGTTGGGGATGGGATGTGATGTTCTGCGCGGCGGCGTTTATGGACCGACGACGGATCGGATGGGCCAACTGGTCCCGGCCAAAATGCTTCGGAGCAAATCATTTAATTTCAGTTTATTTGTCATGACATTGTTGCTCCCCCGCTACCCCCTGCCCGTTGCCTGCAGTATTTGTGTTTGTTTTGTTGTCGCCTGTGTGTGACCATACATGACTTGCGTTATTTTTTATTTTTTATTTTTACCGTTTTTGGGAGTCCACATGTACTGCGAACTTTTTTTTATTTTTATTTTTTGGCTCTCTGTCTCCGAGATAAAAAATGGTTTCTTATTTTTCTTTTTTTCGCCATGCTGAGATCACACAGGAAATGTGCGTGTGTATGTGCAAAGAAGAAGCAAAAAAGCGAAAATGGAGAGGAAGTGGGAATTGCTAAAAAAAAAAACCAAAAACTCATAGATCGATGGAGGAGGTGTGATAAGATACCAAGATACTCCCCGGATACAGGTAGGTAGGTAGGTGTACCTGCCTTGATTCATCATCAGTGCAATCTGCCGTAAATGGTTCTGGATAATTTGGTTTATTATCTGGATTATTTGGGTTTAAATTGTGCTCACTATACACCCTAAAGAACTGTGTCACACTTGATCAGTATCTGGCTCTAAGCAGCTTATCGTTTTTTGGGTTAGTTGATCGATAATTAAATTATAAATTTCGATTAACAAATCCATTGCATTCTTTATAATGCATAGATGGAAATTATTGCTTATAAGATTTACTTGATATGCCTAGATGATACTTATAAAGCTCAAGGGGGGAGATTGGTGATAATATTTATGACAAAATTTGACAAGAAAAACGTATTACCACAAATATAATGGTCGGAAGTAGGTAATTATATATTATACTTTGCTCAAAATCATTAATTACATTTCATTTTATTTTGATCATTGAAATTTTCACAAAAAATCGAATACTTGAATTACTTTCCCATCAGAAAACTTTGATTTTCTATTTTCCCACTAAACCGTTTGTTTGTTTTTAGGACATAAATACCATCGCTATTAGAGATGCAACTGCAAACTGCAAACTTTGGCATAACTCTCTTGCAACCCTTAGAATCGCCTAAGAACTTTAAAAATATCTATCTTAAAGAAATTGATCAATAGAATCGCTTCGAAAACTTGAAGAAAATTACCTAAAGAATATCGTTGCTTTTGCGCAAATCATTCAATTGGAAATCTCGCTGATCTCTTATCAGAATCTTGAATATGTATTTCCCCAACTCACCGATTCCGATTACCAATCCGAATTCGAACTCGAATTCCGAAATGCGCCGTGGATGAAACCCGCAAATATATTTTAACCGCAAACAAAAGCCCCGACGGGCAGCAAAAACAACAACCAACCAGCGATGGGTTTTGTTTTGGGTTTTTGGTTTGGTTTTTTAATCGTACGTCTTTAGCTTAAGGGGCGGCGGCGATTATAGCGCCAGGTAGGAGAACTCCGCCGGTCTTTCACAACACAATGGATTTCACAACTCGCGAATTTCGGTTCACAGGCACTGGCGACAAAAAAAAAACCAAAAAAAAAAAAAACTAAAAACAAAAAAGATATAAAAAGGAAACGTCGTAGCTTGGCGCGTTTTCTCCAGTAGGATCCAACCACTATTTATATGTGTGGATACTATTTAGTATATAAGTTTCCCAAGGATCCGATATATTCCCTTGCGATGTACCGAATATAGGGGGGGTGATATATCCTTGCCAATATCCCACTCTTGACGCGGGAATAAAGCTACCGAAATGCCGGCTCGGCGGTACGCACGCAACACTTATTCTCGTATCTCTGGGCTCGTAGTCGAAATCGTAACCGAACTCGGACTTGGGTTTGGTGGGTTTGGATGAGCAGGAGGATTCTGTATCGCCCTGACCGACCGTTCTCAACGACGCTCTGCGAGCGACTGCTTAAATATTCGAAAAGCGAGAAGTTGCCCGCGCACTTGCCAATGCGAGATCGGGCGGCGAACCGAGCGATCTTCGGGTCTTCGGGTCTTCGCCACAAACCAGAAAGTACTCCCTCCGAATTAGAGATGGGAGCGGTGCGGAGCGTGCTTTTGACATTTAATAAGATTAATTAAATGTATTATTATTATTAAATGTTTGATTTCTAACCTCTTTTTAGTTTATTTTCTTCTTTGAATTTATATGGAGACATTGGACGTGTGTGCCGTGCTCTGATACCTAATAATCACGCTACCATCTCTACTCCGAATAGTATCTCAGAGTTAATCTCAAGCGGAATACGATTCATTGAGCGATCTTTTGGCGGTTTTTCCGCCAGCTTTGGCTTAAAAAACAGGAGACCTGAGACAAATCACGTCCTGAGTCTGAATCTGAATTTAATATTGTTATAAAAATGACGTTAGGAAGATATGGAAGGTTATGCCTTAATTGTAAATGATATTGCATTTTATGTTACTTTTTATTGTAATTAAATCCGTTAAATTTTATAGTTTTTTGTTGTTTTTGCAACTGAAGTCATTTTAATAGTACGTTATGTATCTACAAGTTAGCTATAAATATATTTCAAAACAATATGTTGTCCATGTATTTATTAAAAAGTTGATAGAAGCATGAATATAGAATGTAAAAGTCAAGTTTGCCTAGAAAATTAAATACAAAGGAAAGAAATGGAGATGAGAATGTTTGGAAAACACAATAGTACAAGTATGTATTACATTTAAACGACTTTTTTAAATACAACATGGTTGGGAATCCTATTTAATTAGACTTGTATGATCTTTTTGGTTTGGGTGGGGGGGCATTGGGGGGTTGCTCATTGGCAGTGCTCACTGTGGCCAACGATGCCGCCACAGACTGTTGCCATGCTTGCTTGCCGTATAATTATAATCGTATCATGCATATCTGCTTTATGGCGTCGATCCGCAGAAATTGCTGCCTTATCTCACCGCTTCCAGAAACAGCCAGATTCTCAGGGAGTGGAGCAGGGATCGTGGGGGGTGGGGATGGCGGTGCATCCCGCCAAGGACACACCGTTAAATGCGGACAATTGCCGGCGGGCCTGGCTGCAACAACAACAACAACAAAAAAGGGGAGTAAATTGTTTAAAATTATCACATACTAAAGCTGCCGCAAGGAAGCAAAAGAGGTGGACGTCGGACAGGCAGGAGACAGGAGAGGTGGTTTTGTTCCTGCCATCTCCTTCGCTCTGCCGACAAAACAAATCACATTATTAGCCGACGTCGTTGTTGCACGTTATTTTTAAAAAAATTTTCGTTCGTTCGTTTTGTTCGGGGCCCCCGTTTGATTTTAGGCGCCAAGCCGATGTCGCCGGCGTTTGGCTGCAAATTGTGGCGACACGTCTGGAGCGTGGCAGCAGCATTCATCCGCACACTGCAAGAAATAGTATCTTACCTAGTTATTTACATATGTATGTATATAATTTACTAAACACCTTTCGTTATAATGATCTAAAATGTGAGCTTATATCTTATCCTGTTTTGAAATCATATTAAATTAAAATTTCTGACTTGATTCGGAAATAACATAACATAACATTACTTTAATAAACAGTCTATGTCATAACTTTATATAATCACTGTGGACGGCAGTCCATGTAGTGACGAAGCGCACTAGGAGAGTGTGCGAAGGCGACTACTAATATATACAGGAAGAAATGAAAATCTTCTATACTACACCAATCGAAAGGTATCGGAAAAACTAAAAGGATTGCATACCAAAACTTAAACAATTTCATTTGATTTGGGGGAAAGGGCGGTGAAAGTGAAGAGTGAAAATTAAGAAAATTGGAGCTGTTGGCGAAAAAGTACATTTTCGAAAGTGTATTTAATCATGTGTGTAAAAATTTCGCGTCACAAATGTAGATATCAGAACTTTTGTATGTTGAAGGTGCGATCGTCACTAGTTTTTTACCTCGTTAAGAGGTGTTTTTG
>JAEIIU010045514.1:0-14010 GCA_018874675.1 Drosophila baimaii | reverse complement strand
GGTCGGAAATGACTCCTTCACTGCGTTGCAAACTTCTGACCAAAATTATAATACCCTGCAAGGGTATAAATATAACTAAATGTGAAGGAATATGATTATTGAGGACATATGTACATACATACATTGTTTATACTACTACTATATAATCTCCAAGGTGGGTTACACCAGCCTTTTCAACTACTGGCTAAGCATCGAACGAAATCGGACTACTATATCTTATAGCTGCCATAGAAACGATATGGAAAAATTTGCATATATTCGCTATTTTTATGAATATATATGAATAAATATAATATGAATAAAGCCACAAGCTAGAAATTTCATTGAAATCGGACTAATCATATAGATGCCATTGGAAAGATCGGTTTATATTCACAATTTACATATGAATTGTACATTTTACATATATTTTACATTATACATACTCTTTTAAAACAATAAGAGCACTTTTTTTTTTAAATTTACATTAAAATCGGCCAACTATATCTGATAGCTACCATATAAACATATTTGCGTAACAGGGTGTTTCGTGTAATTTATGCTCTTAGTATTAAAATCGTGTTTAATAAGTAATAAATTATCTGCAAGGGTATATAAACTTCTGCTCCGCCCGAAGTTATCTTTTCTTACTTGTTTTTAAATCAACGTTAGTGTCACATTAAAGTTGCATGCATTTGTATTTTAATTTGATTGCAATTGGATTCCCCACGGCAATAAATACATTTAATATTTCCACGAACAAACCAAAAAGAAAAGATAACGAATTCGATAGGAACATGCAATGCTATACCAGGAAACGCTCGAAAAAAAACTTAAATTAAATGCACACACAGCTAAAAAGAATAATATTTTATACACTTAACACACTAAATAAATAATATTTCCAAATAATTCGAGGCAGTGTAGCCTGAGTGCAGTTTTTACCCGCATTTCCATGCATTTTCATAGTTGCTTTCCCTTTCTCTTTGCTTTATTATGGCAGCTGGTTGTTTATGGCTTGTTGGACTCCTCTTTTGGGCCCATAGCGATATTGACAATGACATTTTCATTTGCCCTGCCAGGCCCTACCCCCCACTATTTGTTTAGCCTTTGTTTTAAAAGCTAATTGCTGTACAGAGAGAAATACATAGCTTGTAGGGAATTTTTAAATCCGAGATTAATATGACTTAAGGTTTGGGGATTCTTTCTGGGAGATGGGAATCTTATTTGTTGGGTTATTTCGAACCCAAAAATGTACAGGGATGTCACAGGAATTGCTCTGGCTTTGACAACCTTAAGATACTGAAGCATAAACCATAGAACCATAAGATACATCAGTCAGCCTTGGGTAACCTTTAACCCTTCCCCATTATAGGTGACGGCTAGATTTTGCGAGGGCTGCAGCCAAGGATGCTGCACCCAGGGCTGCTGTCCGCCATACCAGGGCGGACCACGCCCCCTGCCGCCGCCCTCGGAGCATGTCCTCAATCTGTTCTTTATCAGCCACTGGTTTTTTTGGTAAGTGCAAGTCCCCAGTCCAAGTCCGAATTCGAATGCGAGTACTTTGCGGGTACAAGAGCCATGGTCATGGATGCATTTGGTGGATGTGGCATTCCCCGGAGGCCGGCTGCAAGGCCGATGGGCGATGGGCGATGGGCGGACCTCCAGCTGATTGGCATTGTGTGGCATGCGAGATATTATTATTATTGGCAGCAAAGGTGGCGCCCACAGCCGGCACTGGGTTGCGTCAAGTCAAAAGTCGAGTCAAGTCGAGGAGGGGAGGCTTATGCAAGCGGTGCTGGTGCCGCTGCCGGTGCCTCCCCAGGGGGTGGGGAAGGCACCATGGAAATGGCAATGCCAACTAATGAGACACACGGCCCACAGTCGTCGTCGTCGTCGTCGCTCCCGCTGCACTGCTCACATAATCCCATCTCTTGGCCGCCCAAAAGGCAAACAAATTTCAGTCGGAATTCGATTACGGCCACAGCAGGACACAGAGCCCACCATCTGTGGCCACATCTGGAGTCGCCGGCCCAAGAATGGGCTTCTTCATCCAGTCGCGCCAGCTGCAAACCGAGCAGTGAATCCGCTCGATCCGCTCAGTTTCAGCGAACTGATTTCTCAGCTTTCGATTCGAAATAAAGAATAAAAAATAAATAATAAATTAGCAAAGAAATCAGGTCGCGGAACTGGACAAAATCCAGACTACAGCATCCACATTTTCACATTTTGCAGGTGCGTGGTTGTGGCCATTATCCTGGCCATCCTGTGTGCCTACTCGCTATGGAAGAAGAGGCGAACTCTGTGCGGCTGGGGCTTCAACGAGCATCACACCCAATCCGAGGGCGACTCTGCCGGATCCTGCTACGCACCCCCGCAGTATAGTCGCTGCAACTCGTTCCATCATCCGCCGCCGCCTTACACGGAGGTAAGTACGCCTGCCGAGCCTCCTCAGGAGCATATGATTGTAATGCCATCCACTTCCGTTCCCCAGGTGACCTCTAAGCCGGATCTGTATCCACTCGTCTTCACCTGCAATAGCGACGCCGGCAATGGCAAGGGCAACGGCAGCTCCAGTTACCTGATGGTGCAGTACTTCCGCAACTACATCGTCCGGCCGGCAGCGGGCGGTTCCCTTAGCGCCGCCAGCACCGTGGACTCTCTCAGCTCCAGCTTCATATGCAATGCCAACGAGGCGAACACCTTGGTGCCGCCGCCGTATTCCCGGGCAGCCAGTCCGGAGCTAGGACTGCATCATTATGTGGCCCATGCCCATGCCCATGGAGGCCATGGTACTACCAACCATCTGCGATCCATGGAGCAGGCGGCGGCGGCCGCTGCCCAGCAGGTGCAAGCGGCTCCTGTGCATCATTACGGCCTGCCACGATCTGCGTCCCAGCTGGTGGAGCCGGACGTATACCAGCCGAGACTGATGCCCGTCCAGGCGCAGCACTACGCCACCGTGGCCCTGGGCAGTGCTCCCGGTGGAGGAGCTCTCTACAGCACCCGGCTGCACGCCTCCCACGAGGAGGGAGTGGGCGTGGGCGTCGGCTACCTCCAATCCCAGAGCGATCAGCACTTCCGCTACATGGCGAACAGCAGTAGCAGCCTGAGCGACATCTTTGTGAACAACAGCTGCGTGGCGGGCATTCTGCCCGAAAATGCCGGTGCTGGCGGTGGAGGAGGTGGCGGAGGAGGTGCCTCCCAGAGCGCAGAGAGCGGAGCAGCCACACAGGCTGCCTCCCTCAACAGCCTGGCCATGGGCGGCATGGGTGCAGGTGGAACGGGCGCTTCCGGAGGATCCGGCACGCCGGTTATCTACAGCAACGGCTGTATTCAGCCCAATCCCCTGCATAGCCTGGAGAACTGCTGTCAACCGTCGGCTCAGGCCTCGGGAGTTAGCAGCTTGGCCAACATTGGGACACCGGGATCTCCGCCTCAGGCCACCAGTCCCACGGGCGAGGTTCGCGAGATACTCGACCAGATTCGCCAGCTCCAGGCAGGTGTTAGCTATGAACAGCTGCTGCTGGGCGGAACTGGAGCCAAACCCCGGCTGCAGCACACGCTATCGACGCCCTCGAACTCGCAGCAGGTGATCCAGCCCATCCTTACCACATCCGCATCAATTTCGGGCGGCGGCGGCAGCGGCAGCGGCATCAGCAGTGGGAGAAGTAAAAAGTTCTTTGGATCCGGCAGCAAATCGCAGCCCAACAAGGCCCTATACATACCCATGGCGGCCATAGGATCGGCCTCGGGTTCCGGTGGAGCACAGCGATGTGTGCTTAAGAGTCCCGTGAGCAGCGTGGTGAGCGGCGCCAGCTTCTTTGTCAATCGCGGCCGTGTGGCCCGCAAGGGTTGGATCACTCGGTCGGCGCCCACGACTCCCGGCAGCGCCCTGCCCCCCAATCGATTGGGTGACGATAGTCCGCTGCTGCTAAACGAGCACGATGAGGATGCCATCGACGATAATGACGAGGAAGACGACGACGACGAAGAGAGGGACGAGCACGAGCAGGAGCGGAATCGGGTGCATCATGATACCGACAGCGAAACGGAGGCGGAGGCGAGGAACCATCATCGCCAGCTGCATAGCCACCATCGAGGGCATCGCGGCCATCGTCGTGGACAGCTTGAATAATAGTGGGCGTGGTCACCGTCAGTGTCGCCAATGTCATTTAGTAGTTGTTGTTGTAGCTCAAGGTTCTCCCCTAGGATTAAGCTTTTAAACGAAGGCGGGAAGTGCACAGGAGCGGGTGCAGCACGCTTTTTAGGCTGAGGGAACGGAAAGTCGGTTAACCTTAAGTGGCATTTGCAGCACGAGGAAGTGTTCTGGGTAATGGAAAGCAGTTTTAAGAATTTAAACTCTCCAATAGGATCGATGGGCTTGACTCGGGAGGTTCCCCTGTATATGATTTGGATTTTTCCGGGCCCAATACTAAGTCTTAATACAAAATGGAATAGTGAGAGCCTAGGTCTAGAACGCTACATTCAGAAACTGGTCTTGAATCAGTCAAAAGAGACTAGGACTACCCCTACTAAAACTACAGGGAAACTCCTGCTCAGACTGGAGAACTTAACTGTAGCAAAGACGCTTGAACTACTAAGATAAGTAACGACCATACATTTTAATTGCCATATGCAAGCATTTTTACAGTTTCTGACAAAAATAGCACTCTCTCCGCAAAGTTGAGAGCGTAAAAATCTAAAAATAGGATGTACGTGCAGGTGTACAAAGCGTGAGAATACGTGGACACACATACAGTGAATACACCTACTAGAGAGCGACCGGCAACAGAGTCTGTACCCAGCGCTGGGTTCAGCACAAAAAAATGAGTATGGCGTGCGGCATCTTAGTAAATTAAGCGTCTTTGATAGTAGGAAATCCAAGAAACCGAGCATTAATTAATGCTAGATGAATTTCTACATCAAAATGATTTAAGTTATTATTAACTTTATGCATATTATTTATTTTCTAACGAATTAGTTGGTTTTTTTCTGAGCGACCTTCGTTTAATTGTATACCCAAGCATGCTGCTTGCTTTATGACCCAGAGAGGAGCCTTAATAATAGTTTTTGAAAAGTTCCGCGACACCAGAATTATATAATTATTTCAACAATCAGTATTAACACCCAAGCTACCACAAGTATATCATTATTTATCCATTTTATTCTAGTTACAACAAGAACATGTACGTTTGTTGAGCTTCCATGAATAGATAAACAATTGAAATTTATAAATCCTTTTCATTAGCTATTAAAAAGATAAGAAATCAAAGAAAAAATCAAAAAAGGACACGCCGAATTACATTTTGTACAATATGTAAAAATGATGAAGGGAAGGTTTCATTAATTAATTGAAAATAACAATATTAATTCCAAACTCTTCTTAAACTATAAGACTTTCGAATGTTGACCGATATTTAAAGCGATTTATTCCATTCCTAAGACGGCGCCAGATCAACTCGATTATTATTTGATAAGAGCATCTCTTGGGTTGCACTTGGAAAATGTTAACAAGCGACAAGGGACAGACGACAAATTGCACAAAAGATTTAAATCGACATAGGTTATGCATGTATGTTTGTGGTAATAACAAATTAAGAATAATAATAATAACACAAGAAAAACCAAAAAGAGCAGAGAAATTCAAAAGTTTTGTCGCCTAGATGGAGATTTTGTAAGTAAGTGTAAATTGTGAGATCGCAAGGCTCGCACGAATAATCCAAAGAGAACTAAAACACGCCACGTACAGATACGGATACAGATACAGCTACAGATAGTTTTCTTTTATTAAGGAGATATGTGAAATATGCAAAACTGTGCAGGCATTCGGTTGAAAATTAAGGCATAAGCCCTAAGCGGACAATTACAATTAAAGCATCTAAAAAACGTGAAATTACCAAAACGAAAGACTAAGGGGCTAGGATCCGGGGGATACACGGATAATGGAATGGAAAAGAAGCGATTGAATGCAACAGTGCCTTTTCAACTAAATTAAAAACGACAACCACAAGCCACAAAACGCGAGCCACACTCAAAATTAATAAATGCATGGGAAGTGATGGAACAGAAAAGGGAACCGCAACCGGAAGAGGACGAGGACGAGGAAGGCCAACCAATCCACAAGAGGACACGAAACAATCCAATGAACAAGGCAATATTTATAAATCTGCTTAAGCATTAGATATATGATATATGTATGTACGTGTATGTGCGAGTATGCATGGATACTACCTATACGTGTGCACGGCAATTACTTTAAGTGAATTTTACAATTCATTGGCATCAGCATCTGTTCGCTTAGACCGTTTCGTTGGGTTGGGTCCTCAATCGATCGAGTTATCCATCAGTTCTTCTGGCTTATTTCCACGCGATCCAGTTCGTATATCTGTGCTTCAATTCATATACACATTAATATACAACTAAACAATTAATTCATTAATTATTTAGCATAGCAAAACTGATAAATGAAAACTGACTGGCGGCAGTCGTCAAGGCAGAAAGTCTCCAACAGCAAGTGAATTGTTGTAAAGTTGGGAACCGAAAACCAAAATAAATAAAAGGAAACCCACAAACAAAACAAGATAAATAAAAAACAAATAACAAAACAAAAGAAAGACAAAGAACTAAAGCCCAATTTAAGTCAAATATACAAAGATGGAAAATATAACAATAAAAGAAAAAGAATTCAACAATATTGTCTTTGATTTGTAGGGCCAAAAATAATCCCACTATGCGTAATAATCATCTGATATTTATTTCTACAGCTTGAGCGCTACATACGTTTACTATCTACTGATTCTGGCAATCCTTAAGATTCCTAAACTGGTCCTGCTGTTCGTAAGTTCGTAATACCCATGCGTCTCTAGATAAAAAAATTTCAGGAGAGCCTGGAGCCAGTACAAAATATGCGTGTGGCGTGCGATATCTTAGTAGTTTCTAGCGTCTTTGCTTAACCCTAACAAAGAAACAAAATTTTAAATTACTTAACCCCTTCGATAAGAATCGGACCACCTGCAAATGTATTGATAAAACGTATTGGCAAACTGAAATGGGTAATATTCGATTATTTTATATATATATTTATTATGTTATATTATTATATTCCAGATAGCCAAGCTAAAAAAAAAACAAAAGTTTGCATACAAACCCCCCTGTATTGAGCAAGGGCCCACAACCGATCTAATCAGTGTTGAACGTCTTGAACTTTGAAACGGTGAGATTTGGGAAAACTCTGAACAAAGCAAGAAAAGAACGCCACTGCCGAGAGAGTCCCGACTACGGCATACCCTTTGCTCAGATCTTTGCATACATACCTCCTGGCAAGATACCTAGACTTGGCTATAAGCTATGTGCTTTTTCGGTTCCCATTTACTTGTTTGATCAAGTGATACATTTATATATATATATTAATATTTATGTATAGTTCCCAAGAACTTCCTGCTGTCATATCTTTACAAATAGCAACCTATAGCCATCAGTATACACTGCTCATACTATATATAGAAAGAAGCCTAATCTTAAGACAATAGTTAATGCCTGGCAATAATCTGCCATCGACTGCGAAAGAGAACGATAAGCAAGCTAGATTTCCGAATTCGAACGTAATGCTAATCAGCTGGCACTAGATCCCCGTACAGTCATATATACTTATAGTAATATATACGGAGTGCTTGGGAACCCAATGATTGGGCTTAGTCGATCTATGTGATGACCTTCCCAAGGACTTATGTACAAGGCAACCTAATTGGTTTTTTTGGAAAAGCATTTACCAATCTAACTAATTGTTTAAATAGTACGAATGACTCGCTCTTAAGTCGAGTGTGTATTATTATTTTTGTGTTTCCTTGTTTGTCTTCGACAAAAGCTTGCACTGTGCCAATGGAACTCACTGGGTGTAGGGCATTATGCCACCGAGGGAGCCGCCAGGTGGAGCGAGCGACCACTGATCCGCGACTAGTTTTCGACGAGACCTCGATCACGGCACAATGATGGACACCCTGCTGGCTGGCTGGACACGATCCGGGGACTATCTGCAGGACCTGTGGCTGACACTGCTCGATGTCGTCGGCGAGGATCCGTGGCGCCTCTGGGTGCTGGGCAGCACGGTGGTCATATTCTCGGTCTACTGGCTGTACGCGGGCATATTCACGCTGATGGACATCACCAATCGGCCAAGATTCCTGCGCAAATACAAGATCCAGCCGGGTCAAAACGAGCCTGTGGATCTGGGGCGATTGTGGAATGCCGTAAAGGTTGTGCTCTTCAATCTGACAGTGGTGAATCTGCTCACCTCCTGGGTGTTCTTCGAGCTGGTGTTCAAGACGGAGAACAGCAGCGACATCCGGGTGCTGCCCACGTTCCGGCGATCGGTGCGGGATGTGGCCACCTTTGTGGTGCTGGAGGAGGTCATGTTCTACTACGCCCATCGCCTCTTGCACCACCGATCGGTCTACAAGTATGTCCACAAGAAGCATCACGAGTGGACCGCTCCCATAGCCGCCATCACCTTGTACGCCCATCCCGTTGAGCACATTGTGGCCAATCTGCTGCCGGTGGCCACCTCTCTAGCCATCCTGGGCACCCATGTGGCGCTCGCTTATGTCATCTTCGCCCTGGCCATCGTCAATTCCATGAGCGACCACACTGGCTACAGCTTTCCCTGGTCGGCGGGCTCGGTTCGCTTCCACGACTACCACCATGCCAAGTGGGTATCCCAGCGGCAACCATCTTGCCTGTGCTCTTTCACACTCTAATCCGGAATCTACTTTCCTCCATCGACAGGTTCAACTACAACTACGGTGTGCTTGGTCTGCTGGACAAGCTGCACGGCACATATCGCGCCACGCCCGAGCTGAAGGTTCCTGGTCCAAGAACTAAAGGCAAGCCTGGCAAGAGGAAAGCAAAATAAGCGGCGCTTGAATAGCCTCTCTAATAGTTCAACTAAATTGAGTTTTTTTTTTTACTTGTTTAAAAATGTACATATATAGCTATACATATGTTGTAAATATCTAATTTAAATATACAAGCATATGTGGGCAAGTCGGGAGAAATATCAACTTAAGCTAACGGACTCGGGATTGACTTTATGAACGTTTTCGTGATTTTTTTCAAAGAGATACTCGAAACGAAAACGAAAGAATCTTGTGATTGTGAAAACCGGAGCACAGCTGTATATAACGAATTTTGGAAAAAATGAATGCCAAGACCAGGATAACCCTTTAATATGACGAATCTTTGGACCTTTACCTATATGCAATTTCAAGCATGATCTTCAAGGATGTGTGAAAGACGCTGACATTTTTAAGATGCACACGCACATTTCTTGCTTATTTTAGAGCTGGCTCCAGGCTCTCTTAAAATGTTGCTTCAAAAGCCAGAGAGAGCGCGCTCTAGAAGCACCGGCAGCCATATATTCTCGCTCATTCTACATTATATTTTTAGATTTTTACGCTCTCAACTTTGTGAGAGCAGATAGAGCGCTATTTCGACGGGAACAAAATAAATTGCTTTCATATGACTATTCAAATGTATGGTCGTTAATCATCTTAGTAGTTCTAGCGTCTTTGGAAGTCAAAAATCAAGGGAAACTATTCCTAAAGCTATTACAGGAACTATTTATTTATAAGCTCCCAGTCCCAAATTAATATTTATTGTAACACTTTAGGTTTTATCAATTACATGCTTTATTGGTTCTGCAGGTAATTTCAGCCTCTGCAAGTGTGCTTGAGACAGCGTTATGGAAACACACTTTAGGTGTTATTAAGTACATGTATTTATAGATGTTATGTATATATATATATGTTAAGCCGCTGTGTGGGTTTACAATACTAGACAGCATTGTAGAAATTGTTTTATAGCATAGCCAAGCAATGGTTAAGCTTGCAAAGGTTTGAATTCGAACTCGATCAGTTCATAATTATGTAAATCAAAGGGCGGATCTTTATAGAAGTATAATTTCAGTTTCGGATGATTCAAGCCCCGACTCCTGGTTATGTTCGGTTTCGGTCCGTAAAAATTCACTTGAAGTGGTTCACTGCGCTTCTCCAAAGCCTTGATCATGGCTGTAGAATTCGGAACAAAGATTTCAACATTTACTTTTGGCTCGTAAAAGTATAACGATTTGAGTTTGGGACATATTGACAGTATATGCCAAATCCTGTCTGCGGTGTCCCCAAATCTGAAGTAGACTAACTTCAGTGTTTCCAGGAACTCCAGTGGCTGGAGTAAATTATTCAAGTCGAATGCAAAACACATGTAGTCATTATACTTGAGCCCTACTACATACGGTCCGCGACTTCTCCCAATAAATTGTAGCACCTCATCCCTTGCTATGTTGCAGAAGCGAAGCTTACGTAGCTTGGGCAGCTCCAGCAGTTTGCCTATATGTGCTTCAGTGAGGTCAGTCGACAGATCAAGTTCTTCCAGGTCCTGCAACTTTAAGATTGGTTTCAGACAAATGTTCATATTGAGTCTGATGGCTAAGCTTCGCAGCGGAAATTTCTGACAAATCATCTTAATAGTTTGCAAGTCCATGGACACTGTCTTCATGTCCAGCTCACGGATTTGATTCCACTTCCTGATGAAATCTACACAATGCACCGAACTGTGGCCACGGAAGCTCAGGGAGTGAATATTTGGAAAGCAATGCGCCAAAATTGTCAAGTCGTAGTCGCGTCTGAATGAAAGACACTTCCGATTACAGTACTGCAGAGTCCGTGTTTGGGGAAAAAAGTGCTTTCGAAGAATCAGTACCTGTTTCATATCGATACTGTGGAAAGTGACGTCTTCCACTGTGTCTTTTATGAGATGCAAAAAATTGTCAAGCAGGCTAGGTTTCCCGTCGAAAGCCATGCCCAATTGATGCGCCTTCTGGCGTTCCCAGGCATAAGAAAGAGTGAAATTCAGCAAAGTGTTCGGTTCCGATGCAGTCCATAGAGTCAGCTTATCTTCGAAGTTCAAGTATGATATAATTTTACGTAGACAGTCTTCATTCAGTGTCTCCAAAGTCATCTCGGCGGCTGTTGGAAAACCGGGTAAAAAGATGTTTGTTTTAGACAGATTGCTCCAAATTCAAAGCTTCAATTTGGATCTGCATATTTACTTATGTACGAACATATATGTATATATATGTACATATGTACATACATATATGTATGAAAGTGCAACCGTGTGGCAGGCATATTACATATAATTACATATAAAATCCAGTCAGTGAAGCTCCGAACACGAAGTAACGTTCTCCCAACTTACTTTTCTTGGTTTGCTGTCGGTCCTGGACAAGAAACTAGACGAGAAGCGCTTTAATTCAGATTTTGACGACTTTAAAATGTTCACGTTGGTAGGTACGTTAAAATAGCGGCATTATTTAACAAGAAGCTGCGATGTTACTATCGATACCACCGATGTTTTTTGAAAGGGCAATACATCGATATTTTTGGTGAACAATATATTATATATTTTGGAATTATTTGAATTTCTATTATTTATTATTAATTCTATTGCCATTATAATCAAGATTATTAGCAACAGATGTAATTTTGTGCGACAAAAGTATCGACAAAATCTTATAGCTTGGCTTTGACCATTGCACTGCTTGCCGCGTTGCCAACTGCCATGATGATTGGCAGCGCGGACCGTTGTTGCCAGACCGAGCGCAGAAAGTTGCACTTTTCCGTTGATTTCCAAGTTTCTGTGACATTTTCCAAAAGTGAAAATCTTAAAACGGGTTGCGCAGTATTGGAATGGTAATTTCCGCATGTTTGCCAAAGTAAAATTCATAAGAGAATAATGTTGAGATTGATAACACTGCATTTGCTATGGATATTGGTCGAATTTGCATTTCTTAACAAGAAATTTTGAAGAATCAATAAAGTTATCAAACTGAATTAACTTTATTAGGGATAAACAAACAACTAGCTAGAGATCATATTTTAGTAATGAAATATACATAGATATCTGGTTATTTTTGGCTACAAAAGATCAGAACCAATCGCCTCATATTTCCCCAATTCCATCGCTCCCCGTATCATGGAGGGCCGTACCAGCCTCCACCTGGAGGTCTGTCGCTCGCCATTTCGCTAGAGACAGGAGACAGGAGACCGGCGACCTGAGACTGGAGACTGGGAGACTGACGGCGGCAGACGCCGCGAGTGAGATCTGTAAAAGATCAAATCTTTACATGGGAGTCACGCGAAAACTTACACGCACACCAACGACGAGTGGGGTGGACAATGCAAACGAAACGGATGACAGACAGGCCAGCAATGATGTTGTTCCCAGCACACTCGCAGCGCAGCGAGTGGAGCCGCTGCCGCGGCCGCCGCCACTCGGTGCCTTGTCTGTGTGAGTGTCGTCGGGACGGGACGGACTAACGCACGATTCTGTTGGATCTGCGGAATCTATCTGGCTCCCATTTGGCGTCCCTGGCGAGCGGCGCCACTGTCTGCCATTCGGCCAACTGGAGGTGGGAGCGTGAGTCACGAGTTAAGTTAGAGTCTACCCACAGAAATCTCTGTGGTCTTAAAACCACATGATAACGCGTTGAAAAGTATGCAATGCTAAATTTTAGGAAGCAAATGTATTGGTTTTCTTCCACATATTAATGCGAAATGTTTGTTATCTTATTGTATATTATTTTTACGTAAAATCCAATATTTTTTTAAGTACCATATCTGACTATGATATCCGAAACAATAATTAAAAAACAATCTAGAGATGCCTGCGTGACACGAATGCTCCAAGCTGACCCGCCTTGCATTTCTAGAGCTCACCGCAGCCAGGTAATCAGATAAAAATATATTATGACGTACCAGACCGACTTTTCATTGTTAATTGAGCGGCAGCTACATAAACCTTTCCCGGAGCCCGGCCCTGAATGATTGAGATTGAGACGTGCTTGATATCTGTTGGGATCGCAGCGGCAGAGCCGGCGATACACTTGGCGCAATCTCGCCATATTTCCCGATCGTTCACTTCGAAAAAGTAAGGAAGATGGATTTGCTTGAAATTGAAAGGTGTTTCGGTAGAGAGATGTACATACATATGTATGGAGGTATTTAATACGAAATGCTTGTAGCATCAGGTGTAATTATATTATTTTTTTTTGTGTAAAAACGATGCTGCTGCTGCTTCGTCGGCGGGGTCGTTGTTGCTGTGGTTTTTGTTGTCTGGCGTCTGTTGGCTGTCTCTCTTATCTTGTATCTCGACTGCGCTCTTGCTCTCGCTCTTTCTTTCTCTCTTTCTCCCTCTCTCTCTCTCTTCTGCACGCTCGTTGTTTCTCCTTCACCTTATCGCAGTGTATCTGCTGCTCATGGATGTGTGCACTGAAAGAAATAAGTAACTAGATGGCATGTATAGCTCTGAAAGATGTATCTTAAGTTTGTAACTGCTAAGCAATCGATTTAAACGTATTCAAAATGTAATTTATTTATTTATTCGGTTTAATATTTAAAAATCCTCTTACCTTAAGTTATTTTGTAATTTGTAATTAATCTACTGCAAAGTCCACACACATTTTTATCAATCAACACTAAAGCTTCGACTTAGAGTGCACATTTTTTAAGCTAAAATTATTTATAATATGAAATTTATTCATATTTATGGTTTTTCTTATAATTAATAACAAAAATTGTATTTATTTATCTTATTAAATAAATAATTAAATTATTATTATGATGAATTAATTAATTATCAAACAAAAACACCTCTTAACGAGGTAAAAAACTAGTGACGATCGCACCTTCAACATACAAAAGTTCTGATATCTACATTTGTGACGCGAAATTTTTACACACATGATTAAATACACTTTCGAAAATGTACTTTTTCGCCAACAGCTCCAATTTTCTTAATTTTCACTCTTCACTTTCACCGCCCTTTCCCCCAAATCAAATGAAATTGTTTAAGTTTTGGTATGCAATCCTTTTAGTTTTTCCGATACCTTTCGATTGGTGTAGTATAGAAGATTTTCATTTCTTCCTGTATATATTAGTAGTCGCCTTCGCACACTCTCCTAGTGCGCTTCGTCAC
>JAEIIU010045507.1:7864-100358 GCA_018874675.1 Drosophila baimaii | reverse complement strand
GGAAATGACTCCTTCACTGCGTTGCAAACTTCTGACTGAAATTATAATACCCTGCAAGGGTATAAAAAAAGCCAGGGCGGACGTGGGCGTGTCTGGGTTACTCCCCTCATAGAGCAACGGCGGCAATTGGTTCGACGTCGCACATTTCTTTTATTTTCGCCTCGCATTCCGGCTGCCAAATGAAGTTGTAAAATGCAAATGAAGCCGTCGCCGTAGTCACATGCGCGTTAAAGTTCATGTTCGATGTGATGTCGCCATAAAGCAGGATTAAAACGAATTTATGAACCTTTGGCACGGTACTGGGGGACAGCGGCAGCGGCAACGAGAACGACGACATGATAGCCGTTTTATGCCTTATGCCCCCATATCCTTCGCACACACACACACAATGTCGCAGGCGCTTTTGACATTGTCTTTGGGCCGCAGGCATTTGAATGAAAAACGTTGCCTACTTTCCAGGGCCATTCGGGGAAACATTGTGTAAAATGGAAATCGCCCCTGCGTCAGCCAACGAATCTGAGCCGATACTCCCGGTACTGCCTGTGGTCTGGGGCCACATCAATAGCTCATTTGTGCGCGCCCCGTGCATAATCTCATAAATATTTAAGACAGGTCCTAAAACCTACCCAAGTTGTAAATATTTTAAGAACGTCGCCGAGTCAGGAATTTAAATCAAAAGAAATGCTTGACAATGTTTACAATTTTTGCAGATTTTTATTTAGATTTTCTACAGCAATTTAAAGGTAAGAGCTTAAAGACAAGGTAAGTTGTTCGATTTATGTTTAATTATATAAAGAGATGAAGTGCTTTATTTTACTACATTATTTTACTACTGCCATAATTTTACTATAAACATTTTAGATTCATATGTAATACATTCCAGCAATTCAAATTTAACTTTAAGTGTAACCCACAAATCCCTTATCTAACTCCCCCAACTGCCATATCATTATTATATGCTCTAGAAATATAGAAATATATAGCCTGCCCACATTTTATCGGCTAATTTCCTTCGGTGATCTCAATTTCGTTCCGTTCGCTTTGATTTATACGTGAATAACATGTAATTAAGCAATGCCGACTGGCTGATAAAGACCCCGCCGACTGACTGGCTTATGAATTTCGAGCACGCAGACGTGTCAGAAGAGGTGGCCACCAAAAATGGGAACTCCATTGGCCAAGCGGGCGAGTTGGAGTTACTTGGAGTTACTGGCCCCAGCTCTTTTGCGGTTTGGTCGGCTTTAAGGACGAAAACCATTTACATTCACTGCCACCGCATACCCCTCCTTGGGCCACCACCTCCTCTGTCCGGCTAAAGCGAAAATAATGAGCCCGATGCTGGATCTCGGTGTGAAGCCAAGTAAAGAGCAACAACGTCGAGAGCAGTCGAGTTCATGTCAAGCTGTCAGTCAAGGTCGATTTCGTTTCCCCAGTTACCTTCCTTCAACCTTTCACCTGCAGTCCCATCACCACCGCCCCCTGTCCATTGCCAGCCACCCACTGGCCTGCCTTGCACCTGCCAGTGGCAGAAAGGACGAGGGACGAGGGAAACGAGAGAGGCGGCAAGTGCCTTTTTGTCACTGTCTTGCGGCTGCTAGTGCAATTTTTATATAAGCAGGGTATTAGGGATATATACGGGACCTGAGGTGGAAGATACATTTTAAATTCTAAGCACTGTGAGTTTAAGTAATGAAAATTTTAATCTAAGAGATACATTTTCTTTAAATAATAATTCTTTTGTATATTTTTACTATTTCTGCTTATGACATTTCTTGTGTTGTATTTTTTTTAAGCTTCGCAACCCTTATTTATTATTAAGATATTAAACTTACCTTTAAATTGATTTAAAACCACAATTTCGTTGAGTGTAATTTTCATTTTCCCTCCGCGTCTTGGCCAAGGCGATGAAGGACCTTTAAGCTGAGTACCAACTAGTTGACTCCTCGGCCTGATAAAGCGATGAGCGGAGCTAACAGAGCAATGTGTGTGGTATGTGTATGTGCCCAGGGAATTTTTCCATCATTATCAGTGTCCTTGTAGCCGCTTCCACATGCCACTTAATGCCAACGCAGCAGCCGCAGCAGCAGGCAGGAGCAGCAGCAGCAGCGGTGCTCCAGCTCTCGTTCCACTTTTGCATGTCGCCATCGTCGTCCTCATCTTGGCGGCCTTTGTGGTGGCATCGCACAATTGCATACCGCCCAACCCCGCCCACCCCAAAGCCACCCCGCTGCCCCCATCCTTCATGCCGCCTCCCTCCCTCAACGACCATTATATTCAAGCATTTTCGTGGCATAAGTTGGCACTTTAGCGCCAGGCAGCTGCTACCTGCTTCAGTTTTTCACTTTTTCAGCTCCTCTCGCATGCTTTTTGTGCCACTGCTGCTTTGTTTATTTTAAGCTAGCATCACATTGTGGCAAATTCCAAAGTGATGACAAAAAGGAGGGCCTCCGGAATGATCGCAATACGAGTGTGGACTGGTTTGCACAAGGAGATTTCTAGGACCAACTAGAAATTACCAATCATTGGCCTTGTGTGGGAAATGAATGTGTGGTAATTTCACTGGAAATAAGCAGAAGAATTCATTTTGAAGGAAATTTTATTATTCTTAAATATTTAAGTTTTTATATTAAATTATTTATTAATATTGATATTTTGCAGTTATTGTTAATTTATTTTATACATTATTTTAAGTAACTCGTACCCTTAAAAAATAAGACACCCCAAAAGAGATTTATTATTAAGTTCTAATAAATATTTCTTATTAAAAAGATTCAAATAATACCTTAAAACAATTGTTAATTAACTTTTATATATTTTTGAACAGTACAAATACAACATTCTTTGAAATAAAAACTAAATAAAAATTCAAAGCTTCTTCAGAATATTTAAAAAATATTGTAATATATTTGTGTAATTCTCATCTCTTGCCACTTTTCCGCTGGCTTGTATATATTTTTTCAATTGGCCTTATTGGCAATCGATATGGCAAGGACGGCAAGGAGACGAAACAGGATGCTGCCTGCTGCTTAATGTGCCAGAGCCTTTTCCTCCGCCACATCCATGCTACCATGCTACCATCCTGCCCGGCTGTCGTCCTTTTTAATGGATGTTGCATTACTTTTCGAGGCAGCTGTACGAACAAAAAGTTTCCGCCCAGCGAAAATTGAAAAATAGTTTTCCCCCCTCAATTTCGCAAACGAAACACACACACAGAGTTTGGCCAAAAGTTGCGATGCCGCCGCCCCGAAAAGTTAATGGCAATTGCATTTATTGATTAGCCCGCTACCGGCAGGAGCAGCAAGGATGTATCGAGTTGCTCTTAAATGCCACTTGGATTTAATTTTCGTGTTTGGCTAAGCCAACAGATATTGTCTCCCCCCTCCCCCACGACCACAAGTTCAACAAGTCAACGCATCAATGTCAAATAATCCGCCACAGGAAAAACGCAGAGAGGCGGTGGCGCGGAGGAAGCGCCTGCGGCTAAGAGCGCAAGGACACCCGGTGACATAAAACAAACTCAAGCTGCAGTGTCACTGCCACGCCTCCATTTTGCCCCCACCCCCTAAGTGCTGGTAATGAGCGCACTGATAATTCATTAAACAAAGCGGTGAAAAAACTACCCGAAAAAAAGGAAAACTGAAGCGGAGCGAAGCGAAATCGCAGTGCAAATGGCTGCTGGGAAAAATGTCAAGGATAGTGTGCCAGCGCGCTCTGCTGCCGGAAATGAAATGGAAGGACGATTTTCACTTAAATTTTTTTTGTTTTTGCTTTTTTTGGATTTTTTGCATGGCACAATCAATGGCTGGGAACGGGCAATGCCAGAAGTTTGAAAGTCGAGGCGTAAATGGGTTTAGAAGCGACAGATCGACGGCGCATTAAAGTGTCAATTAAAATTTAAGTGCTGACTTGAAGCGTTTAATTTATGTGAATTTTCAGTGCTCCTATAAAATTTATATAAACCTTTTTTTCTGCAGCGACCTAAGACAACTCTATATTAAGTCATTAAAGTTATATTGGGAACGGTTTAGGAGAGGATATGGGAAAACTAAATAGGATATATTTTATATGGCAAAAATTAGGTCATTAAACTTCTTTTGAAAAAGTTATAAAAAATTATATTAAAAATATAAAGAAATGCTATTTTACATATACATAAATGCTTATATAAAACTATACAAATTAAGCTGAGAATATAAGAGCAAACTATAAAAGGTCCTATGGCATTTTAAACAACAAATTAATACATTTGTCTGTGAATTAGCAACAGTCTTAAAAGTATATAAATAATCATTAAATAATGCAAAGCACTTTAGAAAATTGAATGCATTTATTATATTAAAACGACATTTTCCAGATTGGCTTTGATGTGTTTGTATTTAAATCGCTTAAAGCACTTTATTAAAAATTATAATAGTAGATTATTTATTTCTATTATTATGCTAAAGCTGGTAGGCTTAAATCATACATTAAAGGCAATTATTTTTGATGCAATCAAAATATTTAATTTAGAATGATTGAAGTTAGTTTTTAAAGTATTTCAGCAATTTATTTATTAAGAAAAATGATCGGCATTTTGCAGAATAATATAGAACTGAGAAATATACTCGTATATATATAGTTCAACTTGTGAATTCCTTTTGAAAACTTTTTGCAACGGTTTGAAAAGAGTATTGAATGGCATGCGAAACTGAAAAATTTCGCAATTAAATTCCTTCAGCGCTGCTCTCCGAGGGAATTTCGCTCCCGGCGAGAATCCACGCCAAATCTTCTGGGCCAATCTGGGGCACACCTGGCGACTGTCACTCAGCGCAGCTGCCAGTTGCCAAAACCAAACTGGGCTAAGCTCTCAGCGCTGCCAATTCCTCAATGCCGAGCAATTACAAAGGCCGAAAGCCGAGACCTGAGACCTGCTGGAAGCTGGGAAGCCGAGAGCTGGAAAGCCGAAAACAGAGAGCCACTTTAATGAAAACTTTGGGTCGGGGCGCTTAGTGGTTTTTGGCCGAGTTGCAGCGGGTAATCAGCCATGTTATGGCAGCTTCCCAAGCGGTTTCGGTTGCTCCGGGGTTCGTGGAGGATTATGGCCTTGCAGTGCTCTTGAAAATTTGTTGTTTGCCTTGCAACAGGATAATCTGACGGGCATCATTTCTGTCATTTTTGTATCTTGTTTTTTTTATCCACTCTTCATTCTGTTTTTCTTTTTTTTTGTGGCCGCAGTGTGTTTGTATTGGTTTCGTCGCCTCCGTTTGTTTGCGTTGGCCGCGGAAACAAAAAAGTCCAAATTGTGGCCCGAAACTTTGTGCCAGGTTTTTGCCCGACCACGGTTATTTGCCGCCTTTGTGCCGGGCTCAGTTTGGTTTTGTTGGCCGGCTTTTCACCGGCTTCATTTGGCCGGGGCCACTTTAATTAAGCGCGTCGAATTAAATGCGAGCTTTTCCCCGAAAAGTGTCAATCAGAGCGCTATCAAGATTGCACTCTCCGCCGTGCTCTTTGGCCCATGCAAAAAAAAAAAGGAAACATACATATTCACTCCATCCAACTAATAACACGAGGGGGGTGGTGAAGAGTGGAATGCAATTGTTACGCTTGAAATTCATTTGAATATTCTGCGCGGAAGTGTGTGCATTTAAATTGAATTTTATGAAACTGTTGCGAAAGCAAACAGCAAAAAAATGCAGTGGGAATAAGCTAGGGGTAGACCTTTGAATACCCTGCAGATCAAAATCGTACAAAATTGGGAAAATCTATATTTAAGTCCCAACAAATATTAGCAATAATATAAATATCAAAAGCAGTTGAAGAAAAAAATAAATCAAATCTTTAACACCTCAATTAAATTTTTAAGAAAAGAAAACCTGTAGAAAAATTTGAAAATATATGTTTTTTTTTTGAGGGTTAACCAACTCAGCTATTTTATTTCACAGATCAAAACACACAACTAATTTTGTGTAGCTGAGATTATTGAGATAAATCGTTATTACAACGAACATCTTAAGTAAACTTCAATATTAGTGGCTACTTAAACGAACGTGTCCCAGAATCCAGACTTGGGAATTTTTGGTGCACTCTTCGCATCAACTTTTGGCAGTGCTAATGTTTGTAGGGTCAAAGAGGGTAAGTTTCTTCATAATCTTTTTTGTTTTTCAGAATTTTTGGTTCAGTTAGGATTCTTTAATATTTTATTTATAAATCAAATCACAAGAAGGACTAGATATGCTTAGAAAATCATAATCATTTTAAGAAAAATCTTCTAAAACTCGCTTAAAATTTTCTCAAAACATCATCCCAAGAACCTGTCTTCCAACTCACACAAAATAACGTTTTCCTGACTTGATGAAGTCTAGAAAATTGCTGGCAACTCAGAAGACTAGGTGATGCCGGCATTTCAAACACATTTCGTGGAAATTCCAACTGGTTTCCAGACCAAGAGTGCTGAAGTGCTGCCCACTTTCGAGGTGAGCAAACGTGTTGCGGACAGTTGAAAATGTTGTTGCCAGAATGGCCGGAAGCGCCACACTTGGCGCCAAAAGTAAGCCACCACCCAGGCACATGCAAAATATATATATGCAGACACAATGCGAGAAGGTAACCAATTTCGAAGTTGAATCGTTTAGTGGAATCACTTGAGGCGATTAAAATCAATCACAGACAATCGACGCCGGCCGACTAGAGACCCGACCTGCGACACGGACTACATTTTTCTTGCCACTTTGCGATTTTATTTAATTTGCACTCGAAGCCATGTCGAGAGCTTCACCTCCTCGGGCCTGTGTTGGGGAAAATTTGATTTTAAATTGGTTTCGGTCTTGCCATCGAAGTTTGCTTGCAAAAAAAAAAAAAAAAACGAAATAAAAACAGAAATAAAAAGTTCGAGAAACTAACAAGTCCGTTTTCCACTCTCAGGGTGTTTGAGTGTTGTTTGGCCATAAAGAGCCACAGGTTATGTTTTTCTCAGTGAGGAAAACGAGAAAAATAATCACAGCACAGCACCTGCCCAGGCACAAGCACAAAAATATTCAGCAACAGCATAAATACCAATTGCGAGCAAGAGTGTCGATAAATATTTGCTTGGGGTAAATTAAATTGAGGGAAAATTAAACCAAATAGCATTAAACAAATGGAATGAATGAATGAATGTTTGCCCTTGTTATAATGAATTTTTCATGTAATTGTTATGGCATAAAAGAATCAATTGGAAATATTGGAAGAAATTACCAGGATGCAAATTAGTGCATTAATGAGGCGAGAGCTATATGAATTAATATTGATATATTTTAAAATACTGTAGGAAATGACAACACTCTTTTCATAATTAAATTTTTAATTTTTGCATATTATTGTTATATATTTATTACTATATTATATATTATTATATATTGTTTTAATTTAATTTAGTTCTCCTCATTTGTAAATGATGTATATTTCCACACTTTATAAAATAATGTAAATTAAGTTAAATACAATCAATACTTTAGAAAATAATTAAAATCGTTTTAAATACCATTCATCACAAATTAAAGTATTAGCATTTGATATCAGTGATATTTTAGCAGATAAAGATCCTTAATTGTCTTTAATAAATAATACAAATATAAATTTTAAAGTGAATAACAATATTTTACATGATATCCTATCTAAAAGTCATTCAAAAACCTTTTAAATATTTTAGAAAATAATAAAAATGCATCATAGCCCGTCCAAGAAACCCTCTCCGCCAGCCAGAAAACTTCATCGCTCCATCACTCACTCTGTCATTCATTTATTCAGTTACCCATTCATTTGTTAATGTGGCTGCGGTCCTTCTCGACCAACTTCATTTCAAAACTTTTGCCATATTTCATGATGCCACAATAAATTGTTGCACCCGCCGCCCCGCTGCGAGAACTCCGCTTGAAGTTGAACTTTGCATATTTTTTGGTTGACTTTCCAGACACACGAGAACACCACTCCCCCCTTGAAGTCGACAAGCTTAAATGATTTTTAATTATGCCACAGCAGAACAGTATGCATATATATACTTGGCAGAAGAGATACCTACCTATACTGGAATGTAAATTATAAATCTTTAATTAGAACATTCGTGATGTTGCTTTTTTGGCTGCTCCCGGGATATATTTATATAATTTGCAATTAATCTTTTCTAATTTATTGACACAGTCGCACATGCCGCCAGCCTTGTATGTTTTGCTGGCTTACCGGCGAGTTGTGCATAATTTATGCAAATTTTGCTAAATCAATTTTTAATTAAAATCACACCCATACCCACGAGTATCTGTGCAGCTTTGCTTTGGCCAAAACAAAATAATTGAAACGGCCTCGGCGATGGGAATATGTACAAATATATGTGGGTGTGTGTGTGCATTCCGATGGGCGGAGGCTGCTGGCAAACAAATCAATATGTAGAGCCATCAATCTATCCAACTGTCGGTTCAAGCATTTTATCCATTTCGTTCGACGAGCCAAAAGTGTCAGGCTAAACGATAATTTTATTTGCATAACACTAAGCATAAAACTAATTTGTTGTCTCGATTTAAATGGCTGCAATGTCAAACACAGATACGAGTAGTCCTCCGTACGTTCCGTCTATAACATCTGTATAAATAAGCAGCTTAAGTTGGACAGACTGACAGGCCAACTGGCAATTAATCTCAATTAAAATACATTATCTATCTTAATGTAAGCTGCAGACATAATTGCATCTTCGAAATGCTTACTTTCACCTTCACCTTTCTCGCATCTAATGAGTGCTTTACTCTATTATTTATTTGTAAAGTTTTATACAAGCAGAAACATAAGTAAAAGAGGTAAATAAATTCTAAATTTAAACTTCAGTGCTGAGCCACTTTTCTGTGGCTGGCGCACTGAATATTCTGCATATCCTTTTATTTTATTATTCATAGTTGTTTAATTTAATGAAAAACCAAGTAAAATCATAAAATCACTTTGAAATTATATTTATATTTATGTATTTACTTTGGCAAAGGTAACTTTTTAAGCTTTAAAGTCTCGCAGGGGTAGAAAAAGTTATGCTAATAAATTCAAAATCAAACTGCAGCACTTGCATTCAATTTAAAAATGTTATTCACTCAACTAATGGTTATTTTGTTGACTTTCATTTAAAGGAGAACTTTAAGAACACACATTTGTTGATTATTCAAGCGTAATCTAAGTTTAAATTACATTATAAAAATGATTGCTAGCTCTTAATAAATGCCAGGCCATCGATTATTAAAGCTCTGCCAGCGGAGGCCATAAAACATACCAATTATTGAAATTAATTAGCTGTAAAAATGGTATAAAATGTGCAACATATGCGGCACATTCATCTTACAAAAAGGACACGGCAATTATATGTCTACTCGGTGATGTGACACTTTCCCTCGCTGCCACGCCATTGCATTTCCGCTGGCACGTTGGCATTTCCGCTTCCGTCCGGCGTTTTGTTGCTGCAATTATAAAAGTTTTTATTTAGCTGGCAACTTGCAACTAAGCCATTTCGCACGCGCAATTTAATATGCCGCCATTTAATGGCCGCCGAGCCGAGCCGAGCACTCTCGCCTCCATTTCGCTAGTCTGCGCTTTCTGGCTGAATAAATCTCAATAATATTGAATTAAAACCCGCCTGTCGCCTTATCGCCGGGGTCCAGCAGGCACTCCCAGTGTCCAACTGGACACTGGCCCATGGCCTGCTCCCTCGTCTGCTCCCTGTCAATGGCAGTTATAATTAATTTGTGCGGAAATCAGATGCCTGTCGACAATGCAATCTCGGTGGCAAATCTGTTTTCAATTAATGGCAAATTGTCGAGAACGCAGGAGCTGCTGCTGCTGCTCAGCCAGCAGCCGAGTCTGGTGGTGGCCAAACATCTGATGGCTGCTGGCCTGGCTCTAAAAAAAATGTCACTAAAATATATTCTGCTGGCCAAGCACAACCCACAGGCATAAATGCAGAAGACCCAAGTGAAAGATGCTTTCCAGAAGGATTGTTTTTAAGTTCTCCCAACCAACCTACTTTCAACGGAGAAAGTTGTTGGCCAGGAAATCGATTATTTTGGGAGTTTTGATCTGAAAGGAGGTGGTGAGGACCACCTCAGACTTACCATAAATCAATCGCTTACTAATTTGAGCAATCTCGGACAGAATCTGTGTCTTCAGAGCTTCAGGAAGTTATTTCGACTGAAAGATATCCAGTAGTAAGGATATATAAGGCACAGTTTTAGCAAAGACCAACAAGATGCGTAGCGCTTTAGGATTTTTCCACTCAATTCAGATCTAAAATAAATAAATAAAGTAAATTATATTATAAATATCTTTGATTTATTAAAGCATTATATTAATAATAATCAATAAATAAATTTATACAAATATTTATAATGTATTCAAATCATCTGAACATATCCCAGCATCCCCTACATCAACGAGTACCGTGGAAAGGGAAAAACTTTACACAAACAGCCTGGAAATAGCCATGGAAAATGGGAAATGTGCAAATGCAAACAGGGGAAAATTTTTCGGGGACCATCGAGATGAGATGGAACTTGGGGACATTCCGACAGGACATAAGTAAAATACTTAAGATAAGCAAAAGTGATGGGGCCAGTCTGTTTGTCTGTCTGTGTGTGGTCATAACCATAAGCAGGGACAGCCCAGGACACACACACACACACACACACACTCAGTACTCAAGGGTCCTATTATCGAAAGGGTTACGCAATTACATGATTCCCCGGCACCCCCGATGGAGGGGGAGAAATGCGGCAAAAGGGGGTGGTTTGTCGGGATGGCCAAAACAAAGCCAGAGGACACTTCTGACCAGATTTTCAATGTGTTTGGCTCAGTTCGGTTGCTTACATAAATTGTTTACCAATCTGGTCGAAAATCGGAATTTCAAATTTTGCCTACGAAAATTTATGCGCACATTTATACAATTTACATGCGCACACACAGCGGCGATACAAGGATAGCAGAGCGGCACAAAAAAAAAACAAAAAAAAAACAGAAAAAAGGATATGCATCTACATTTCATTTCATTTGATTTCACTTCGCAGCCGAAACGAAACCACCCCGAAATAAAAGCCAACTAGCTACGACGGCATTATGGGGGTCCGAAGCGAACCGCATTGCGTTACAGGATCCTTGGGGGCGTGTGGGTGATAAGTATGCCATTTTGCCATACAGGACCGACACGAAGACGGGCTGCCAATTTAAGCAGGCAGGCTGCCAGGCAGGCAGGCAGGCAGGACTGGACAGGACGTGGCCGTCGCCGGAGCATTGCACCTGAAATTTTGATTTAAATTGCAAAACTAAACAGCAATCAGCAGGGGAGTCCAGCCAGGACTCTTGAGTGCGTAAGCATGCGATTTGGTTCTGCTCTTGGTCCTGCTCCTACTGCTGCTTGTCAACAGCGCCGCTGACGGCAGAGATTAAGATGCAAATTCGGGTAGCAGGACAACATCAACATCGTCCTGCCGCCGCCGCCGCCGTCGTCGCCGCCCTGTCCCCGGGGGCAGTCCGGGAAAACACCTGTATCCCAAATCCTTCGCCCAGCCACTCCGCCCGCAAAGTGCAAAGTGAATATTCATGTTGCATGTCAGGACGTAATACAACATTTGTGCGACATGCAGGATGAACAAGGCGCAAGGACCAGAGCCAGGACCAAGACCAGGGCCAAACACCAGGACCAGTGGCAGTACCAGACAGCTGGTCAGCAAGTGTCCTTTGAGTTGCACAGAAATAGTACAGAAAATTAGACCGCAAATCGAGGCGAATCGGCTTATGATTTCTAGAAACTCTCTCACAAATTACGAAATATTACACAGTAAGATTTTTTTTGATTTATTTGATTAATTAGAAGGAATTATTAAAGGAGATGAAACTTAATGAAAATAAGAAGCCAGGAAATCAATCCTACAATCAAATAAGAAGTTCAAACCTATCTGGCTTATTTTCCTGCTGTGTGTCCTGTGCGTTTCAATCATTCAATCAGACATCACACAGTGTCTGAGTCATCAGAAAACCTAATGAAACTAATTTCCGTTTACCCATCAGAGCTACTCCCCTGCAAAATACCTCAAAAATTCATTTCCAAAAACGTACATTGATGAAGAAAAAATCGCACTCGAGAGGACTACTCGTTTCGTACCTTAAAACCTGTCCAAATTGATCAATTTCCTTTGAGGGCTGGCCGAGATATATGCATGTACCCTCCAATTTCCACATATCTCTGAACATTTCTCTCTTTCTTTTTTGTTTTTGCAAAAATCAATATATATAGCCAGCTGGCAATTAAGCAAGGCAACAAGGCAAGAGGGAAAAATATATCACAAAATATTTCCTGCCAAATGGCCATTCATAATTGGCCAGATAAGGGGTTGACTAAACAGGATTCAGTTTTCCCCTTTTGCAGGTATTTTGCAGGTGATTTAATTGGCATGGAGCTGCTGGTAATTGAAAAATATGATTCCAGGTATGGACGGCAAAATAATATCTGGCTTGGCTGAGCAACAATCTGAAGTAAGAGATTAAGCTCGCCATAATGAAAGCTGAGCCCCAGGCCAGCTCCTCCATCCATCCATCCATCCATCCTCCATCCACCGAATGAGCTACTTTTAAGCCTGTGGCATTAAATCATTTTCCACTTTTAAATAATCTCTCTTCGTTGCAATTAATTTAAACGACATCTAAAAGACATTTACCCAATCCCAGTGTGCCCCCAGCCCCCAGCCCCCTGCCTGCCTGCGTACGTACGTTTTCCACTTAATGTCAATGATTGTTGCTGCACTCGGGGCCCCGGCTATCTGCATAAATGTTTTATCATCTCACACCGCCGAACAACACAGCATTTCGCCCCGGAGACAGAGCCAGCAGGACAAGGCAAGGATGCGGAATGAGTGAAAAGTAGTCGGCGAGAAATGGCCAACTCGTGTCAACTGACTTTTAAGCCATATTTAATCCGGCTTGTAAGGGAACTGCGCCCCAGTTACCCTGGCCAAGCGATGCTCCGCAAGCAACAAAACGGCAGCAGTATAAATAACTAAGAGTGAGACGTTGCATGTCCCAGAGAAAGGACTATTGGTTGCTCTGTAAAGTGGGGGTAAGTATTATTAAATATATATAAATATAATCACAATTATCAAGCAGGATATATATTTCATACCTTAAGGTAGACATTAGCATTCCTAGGACCTCTTAATGTAATATTTGCTTTCAATTTATGATAGATTTATGATAGATAGTGTCAGTAGAGTTTTATTAATTTATTGTTAAAATATTCATTACTTAACTATCAATTCCCATATACCCCTAAATGCCAAAGAATTTCGCTGACAAACCAGAAAAAAAAGAAGATATTCCGAGTCGGTCTTGAATAGCTGGGTTGTGGCTCGACGAGTAGTCCCTCTCTAGTTATCTGCGTTGTATATGTTTTCGGGTCCCTTGGCATATACAAACATATATAAACTGTTGCGACAATGTCAACATGCGAAGTTCTTCCTACCGCAAAGATGACAGATGACCACTTCATGAACCCATGCATTTTAATCCGTTGGCCTGGCCAAAAAACAATGCAAGTGCGGCCCCAAAAGGACGAGGTGGCCCGAGTTGGATGTCCTGTGTCTGCATCCGGTCAGGCTTCAGCCTGCTGTGCGAGCCTGAGTGGGTGAGCGGCTCCTGCTGCCGGCAGGATAATGATGGAAGTGCACTCGGTAAATGCAAAATATATATTTTGCCATGTGCAAGTTAAATGTGCGACACATAAATAATTTCACTGCCATGGGCCATGGGCTGGGCACGGTCAATGCATCAAGGATGCACTCACACACACACACTCACTCACCGAAGGACCCTACGCAACGCGGAGTAGCGTTGGCATAAAGTTTCTCCTTGGTCCCAGGCATTACGTTTTAATTTTGCAAAAATTATTTAAATGCGAGTATAATGTAATGTAAATTTCCATTCAGTTTGGGACATCCACGGTGGGCGTGACCGGTTTTTGGGGAGGCGATATAAGTAGCTTTACATGGTTGCCGCTACTCAAATTAATGGATTTTTAATTGTCTCTTTCTCACTTACGCGCGAGTCCTTTTTTCCGTTTTTTTATTTTTGTTTTCGCCTTTTGTGTCCGAGGCAAATTACCTCGACAAGGGGAGTGGAAGTGGAAGCGGCAAGGAAAATCCCCTTTTCCGGAGACCTGCTTTAAGGCTATGGAAAGTAAAATATATAATGCGTATTTTCCTTCTCCTTTGCCGGTGTGTTTTTTAAGCGGGTTTCAAAAAAAAAAAAAAAAACTGGGTCTGCATAATGCAGGAAAATGGCCTCCATAATGGGATAATCATGGATTGTTAAGACAACAAAATGGGAATGACTGACAGCATTTCTGGTGAGTAATTTGGTTAATATTTCAGCAAGCAATTTATAATATATATATATAAAATAAAATTCCAAGCTTATGTCCCAAAAACCATAAATAATCACAGATTATTTATCAATCTTTTAAGATGATTTTTCATAACTAAAGTAATCATTGAGAGCGAAGTGAGTAATTTAATTTAAGAATACTATCCAGGGACTTATTTTCTGTTTATGCCATATTTCCAGCTTATACTTCACATAATAGTATTCATCATCAGGGGCAGATTCTTGAATATTACGCATACGCCCCGTAAACAGTTTCCCAAACGAAAATCCATAAGCTTAATCAAGCTGCTGGCAAAAGCCTGTGCAAATTTCCCGGCGACTCATTCACTCGAATTGGCTGAGGAAAATGGCCAAACCTAAGCCGCTGCTGCAATAAAAATATCAACGGCAGCGGAAAAGCAAAGATACGCTGGAAATGGCAAACGCCTCCTCCCTATTATTGGCCGCCCCTTTGGCCTTTTTCCTATTTTTTAATATTTTTATGTACTCTCGAGCAGCCGCAGCAAGCAAAAGCAACAGCTATAGCAGCCAAGCCAAGCCGAGCAGCGCACAACAAGCTACATTTTATGGCTTAAACTTTTTGCTTTTGCTTAAATAAATTTCCACTTAATAGATTCGTTACAATAAATGGTTGGCCAGAGGGGCGACGGGATTCGGGATTCGGGGATGCTGTTTTCGGGGTTGTCTACTTTATCGCTTCGCTCTGCCAGAAGCAGAGAGAAAGCTGGGAAGAAGGCGAATCTCCCCGTCAGCCATTGAATTTTATGGCATATTAAAAAGCAAAAGCGTGCAAAAAGCTCACGAGAAATATCCGGACAAGGAGCAGTCCTCTGCCAGTTCTGGGAATTCGGTTTACCCTTTTCTCCCTTTCTGGCAGCAATTTGATTAGCGGCAATTGTGCCAAAATTATAAATGACAACATTTCAGCAGGCTTTAATTTAATCTGGCGGCATTTCAGTTTTCAACCTTTCAGCAGGAGCTGAAGGAAGGCCGAAGCAGGAGCCTGGCAGCAGGAAGTGCTTAAATCCAAACACACAAAAATTAATTTCATCATATTTTTCACTTTTCTTAAAAACACACACAACGGTGGAATGGCAGGAAAACTCAATCGGCCGCCCTAGGAAGTTGGCATCCTTGCAGGGTCTACGCCTCGTTGGCTTTTGTTTTGTATGGGGATTCATGGAAGGATAATATGCTGTTAATGTTATTCTCCTGCCATGGGATGGCAAGGGGATGTTGTGGTCTGCTGGCCTGGGCTGGCAGTGTGCTTGTGCTTGGAGTGAAAAAAGGATTCAAGCAGCCGCAGTTAGCTGGAATTGTTGTCATTTATTATTCCTGCTCCTGTTGTTGTTACTGCCTCTGCACAAGACTGGCTTAGACTACGCTTTGGCAATAATTAGCAAAAGATATCAAAGCAAATGACTTTATCTGCTTACAAGCCGACAACCACACACACACACACACAACAGCCACTGATATTCCCATATCCTTGTACTCATATTCGCACAGCAGCAGCATCATCCAAGGACAATGAAGATGCTTTAATGTGTTGCTGACGACGTCGTTTCGGGCGGGGCGGGGATGCTGAATCCTGTGCGGATGCGCTTCCCTGTTTTGTTTGATTCCTAAACACATTTTCCAGGGCATTAGAACTTTGACAAGGAGCTTGTCGAGCTCCAATAGGATCAAACTTTCAGCACACTGAATAGCAAAGCATTTGGAATAGTTGCAAATGTACTCAGTTTGCTATGAACTTTAAATGGATTTATTTCACAGTTTAAGTAGCCTGTTAAGCAGCTGATGAATAAGTATAGATACTTATTCATTAAGAAATAACTTAAAGCCGAGTTATCGTGTTTTCCCAAATTATTTTCTGGCTCTAAAATAACTAAATAATTAGTTAAGTACATTTATTTTTATTACAGAAAGTGTACTTAGGTTTACAATACCTTAATCTACTGGGGAAGCCATTGCATATTTAATTACAAAAAGGAAGCATTATATTAAAGGAAAGATTAGTATATATAGCTGAAACACATTTGCATAATTAATGTCTAAACAAAAATATTTAATTTCTTATTATTTATTTAGGAAAAAAAACTCCTAATTTACTGGATATTGTTTATACATTTCTTCGCAGGATGAGTTAAAAAAACTTAAATAAACCTAAAAAAGTACTCTGATTAGTTTATAATACTCGTTAACTACCTAAATACAACCACTTCATTTAATTTTACACACAAGAAAGCGTAATGAAGCTTCGTTTCTTTTGTATTCCAAAGTCTTCTCCTCTAACACATAACTTAGGCAGATTTTCCCCTCCTCTGCGATTTTGTAGCTTGGGTTTTTGTTTAAATTTTCAACCGCACAGCTCGGGCTTATAAAATATATGACAGTCAACAGCTCTCTTTCTCTCTATCAGCGTGTGTGTTTGTGTGTGTGTGTCCGTGCTTATCCCTTACATCTTGAGCTTGTCTTTGCCATTTTGCCTGGTGGCCAGGATTTGCCAGGATATGAAGATGTTGTTGCTAGAAGCTTTTGTCACTGGAAGCTTTAGATGCTGGGCTAATAATTTATAACTAGTTTATATTTTGGCAATTATTTCCTGCGTGAGGGACACAAAAGATTTGCAGAGAGAGAGAAAGAGTGAGAGAGAGCGAGAGAGAGAGACAACCATAATTAAAGCCATTTTGCGCATGGCCATAATAAGCCTGATATGCGAAGTATAAACCAAAAGTCAGGGCACGCAAATCAAGGCGTCGCGATAAGAGAAGTTAATTCACGGATAACAATAAGCGTGCTCTTGGGGAAATCCACCGGCAACACCAGCCCCAACAACTTGTACATGCATTACAACAACTCATGAATATAAATTGCCGCCTCACTTTCTGGCCGAGAAGGAGCCGGTGCCGCTGCCGGTGCCGGAGCCGCCAACTGTTCCGGGAGATTGTTCACAAAAGTTGAAGTCGCCGCGGGCGGTTGGCAATTATAACACACAGAAATATATACATATATATATATATTGTAAAAAAAAAACCTTTATATATAAACCAGACGGCGCAGGTGAATCGGGATTTAAGGACCCGAGCATTGCCAGCATTTATTAATGTGGCTCAAGGCTGTGGCGGAGATCCCAGGGGCTCTCATATATCAAATAAAGTGACCGAAAATTCACGAGACTGAAGCTGGAATGCTCTGAAAATATTTATGGACTCGCGAAATGAATGTTTAATTGAAATTTTATATTGACCAGATGGGTATTTATGAGGCATGGCAAATAATATCGATTAATTGATACTGAATCGATTTAAAATATATATAAAGAGGTTATACAAAAAATGTTAAGAAATGCTTTAAATATAATGAATAAAAAAGACAATTAAGTAAAAAAATTATTTTTTATACTTATATTATCTTAATATTAATTAATCAACGTTCCCTGCTATATTTTCCGATATTTAAAATATAGATTTATTTTATAACAATATACAGTATATTTTCGATGTAAAATTGAGAGCGTTAATTTTGTTGATATATCATATCGGACTTTGTCATTCAATATATATATTAAGTATTTAAGGAGTGCCTGTTTTAACAATCGAAAAGTTTATTATAAAATTATTTATTTCTTAAGAAATAATCGCTTTGACTATAAGCTGACAAATCACAGAAGTCTTTAACTATTATTGTAGTAAATTGGCCAAATATAAGGATAGTAGCTTTTCTAGTTAAGTTTAAAGATCATTGGTATGTGTATGTATTTAAAAAATGCTTATTATATTTAAAAGTGACCTCCTTTAAAGGACAAACTTCATCAGTTAATAAATCAAATTAAAAATATTTATAAAATATGCAAATAGCCCGCCAAGAATAATGATTTATTCCCAGATACCCCCCGAGGAGTGTATTAAACGAGGCCTCAGCATAAAAATGTCTCAATAAATCCCCTAAACGCTGCTTGGCAGGCAGCAAAATCGCTGGTCAAGTCCCCATCGCCATGGGTAGCTGTTAATCTAGCAGCGGGCGGTCAAGCACCCCAAGCTACCATCCACCCACACCCTTCCCCCAGGCGAACCACTGCCATGTCCTTTGAAGCATGGCAGCCTTGACTTTTTGTAGGTTATTGCGCATACGCCCCGTGCAACGCAACGTGTAATTTAAATGCAATTAAAATAATAATTTATCTTGCTCCGCCGGCTTGTCAACCTGAGCGATGTTGAAGGGAAGAGAGATCACACACGGTCCGCTCTCCTAAGCCGACCCTCGGAGCGGTATAAATAAATACAAACGCGAGACATTTGGCGGTGATAAATGAGTTGAAACTGACAGGTCAAATGAAGGTATAAAAAAAGGTGCTGTAGGAATTTTCAAGAGAGTTGTTAGGGCCAAATGGGGTTGGGTGGGGGGTGGGGGGGAAACCGCATCATTTGTTCTGGATGCTAACAAATGCAGTCAGCAATTAGCTGTGAAGGGACTCCTGTTAAATAATAACATAGAAAGGAATTACTTAAGGAGAGGGTTCTGTGCTCCACAAAATTCCACAAATAATTTTCACAACTAAATAAGGGGTTTTTCCTTCATTTTCACATTTTCATTTCAACATCAATGCAGGGAAAATTTTCTTTTACAATTGTAAAATGAGTATTTTTGGAATGAAATAAGATATGCTCCATTTTTGCATGAAAATAAACGTTATACGAATATTTTACGTTCCAATAGCAATAGTTTTTATCTTACACGAAAAAAATTTAACGATAAACGAATATTTCCCTGGTAATATTTTTCCATATTTGCAAGCGAAAAATCTCTATAACTCGTTAAGTATGAACTGGTCTTTTCTTAACCAAAAAAATAACAAAATAACATTATAGTTTTTAATGCGTTGTCAATATAAATGTTTTAATTAAATTATAAAAATAAATGTTTAACAATAAATCAAATATGGCGTTGAACCCAAAACTGTATGCCGCCACGTAATCAGAAAACAATAAACAAATAAAATAACAATTAATTGGATTTTTACTACCCTTTTGTTATTGGTACCCCCCTCCCCCCATGTTCCGAAACATTTAAATTTTCATAATAAAATGTAATTTATTGCATTTGCATAAACCTTTGGCGAGCGCGTGTGCGTGCAATTGAATCAACACCGAGTCCGGGCAAAGTAGCCAAAGAACAAAAAGTGAAAAAAATAAAATATAAAGAACAGCGGCGACAACGTGCTACAACAGCGGCAACAGTTAAGTCAGAAGCAGGCCCATGGAATGGCCACCAAACTGTTGGCAATAGCCAGCGGCTGCCACAATAAAAATCCCCTTTTGATTTATATGCCGCATGATGTCATATATAAGGTACATGTGCATACATACATATAGTACACGCAGGCGGCGAATGAATGCGAATTAATCGCTTAATTGCTTTGCCGGCGGGACTAAAGGAATTTTAAGCACCAAAGTTGATCAAGCAAATTAAGTGGCTGCTCGGGATCAAGATATTCACAAAGAAGGTGGCTTAATTTTTTACAAAGGAACGGCGGAGTAAATTAATCCAGAGCAGCCAGAGCAGGAGGTGTTATAACGTATTTTGTAAAATAATATTTTTAATTAGGCAGTTAAACCCACTGCCCCACTTGGGTCTGTCCTGGTTGCAGCCATAACTGGCAACTTGGATTCTTTGTAGCCAGAGATACATACTGTTGGCTTCGTCGACTTGATTTTTTTTCTAATTCTTACTTTTCAGTGCACGCTATGAAGCGACTTTTCTCATTGTCAATTTCCAAATAATAATCGAATTAGGGATGGCAAAATATATCTAAATATCATTTCCGTATCGATACTTAACACTATGGCCGGTATATAAATCTATTAATGTCCGATAAGTCCGGATTCTAAGTTAATTTATCAAAACTGTGCCAAGGAATACACTACACTAAGTTTAAAGTTTAAACTATGATTGTTGGAAATAAACCTACAGAATTTATTAAATATTTAGTTTTAAATATGTTTTACTAGAATAATCGCTAAAACAAAAGGGAATAAAAATATAACCAATTAAATTTAAGAATTGTTTGCATATATTTTTCTATTAAATCGATATTTTCACGTTTATTGCGATATTTTTCGATACTTCAAGCTCCTATATATTAAGATTATGATGTTTTTAATATGATATTGATATTTTTTCCGATATATTAGGTCGATTATTAATATCTATATATTAAATAATAGATTTTTCTCTTAATAAATATATTTTCTTTGATTTTTATTTGTAGTTTCCGTTCCGTTTAACATTTCAACAATTCCAATTTCCGTTGCTTATGGTTTTTTTTTGGATTTTTTTCTTATTTTAATAAGGTAGCTCCCTTTTTTGATACCCTTATCAACCAACCCCACCTTTGGTTGACAACACTATTTGCAGGACATCTCCCCGCTAATAGCTAAACAAGCACCATCTGCCAGCCCTTCCTTCGCCACACACCTGAAACCGGTGACATGGTTGTGCGTGGTTGCGTGGTGCTCACGCTTTCGTGGTTGAGGTGCCACGTGCCCCCTGACCTGTACCCCCCTCTCTCCATTTCTTTGTACACTCACCTGACCCCAGGTGGAGAGAGGGGGTTGCATATAAAAACACTTGTGGCTGATGGGCGACTGCCGGATGGCGGATAGTGCATCATGTCATCGCACGGCCAACGCAAATGCAATTTAAAGCAAACAATTTTTTGAAATGACCTACATCCTGGGCAAGACACAGCACACGCAGCCACACACACACTCAGCGTACACACAACGCATCCGCACACTCGCAAACAGACAGCAACAAAATGGGAGTTGTTTTCACTGCGGCGCACACAACATCATTAAAAATTAATTCACGCTCGATGTCCTGCCCCCTGCTAAAAAATAAAGGACGAGCAAGTGGAGTAAAATGAAGTGGAGTGCAACCAGTGACCTCACTGGGAGAAACAGATTGAAATTTAACTGATTTTCCCAGAAGATCTTTATTTACGTAAAAAGAGGTAAAAGTTTGTGACACTTTCCACTAAGAGTCATGCAAATCATTACTTTTAAGATACAATTTATGATTGATATTTAGGTTTTTTCTTTTGAAAATTCTTTTTCATTTTATAAGGTTAATTTTAAATATTTTTATACAATTAACAATTATATTATTTATATTTCTGACAGTGCCTGAAAACGGAACTCATCTAAACAACAACAGCAAGTGAATGCACACACGTTTTGCGGTCGCCGGGACTGTGCACTTTATACAGTGGCCCAGCTCCGGGTCCAGGTCCTGAGAGCTGGATCCAGACCCGATCCCTTTCCTGGCCCATTTCGTTTTGGCCGCCGCCGCCTGATGACTTAATGAGCATAATAAGCTCAACGCCGAAATTACCTTTTTAAATGAACATGATGCCGCCCAAAGGCAGACTAGTTTCAGGTGTGGTGTATGGAAAACAATCTAACACCCATGTGCACACCCAGGCACACCCCCAGGATACCCGGACACCCGGACACACACACACACACACACAGGTGGGGAGTGTGCCAAATGGGGATTAAAAGTGGCATAGACAAGCGGTTACATATTCAAATTAAGATTTTAATGTTCACACAAAAGGCGGCCATGCCAAAATAACCATTTTAAACATGTCCTGGGCACAGGAGTCTGTATGTCGTCCTGTGTGTGGGTGTGTGTGTGTGTGAGGGCGCTACGCTTTAAAGGATGCCAAAGAAATGCAAATGCAAATTAATTAGTTCGCCATTTGATTGAGTTACAGTTAAGTAGCTTAGCGAAATCGCTTGTACCGATAAGGTTTTTGGAATGGATAATGGCGCTGTTAATGGCAGGCAGGCAGGCCATAAAAGCAGGGGACAGATAAATCCCATTCAATCCCTATTAAATGCCCTACATATGCGCGGTAAATTGAATTGAAACCTGGGAATGGTTGATCCTGGAAATTAAATTCTATTTAATTCGGGCATGGGTCACATTATAATTCCATCTAATTGCCTCATTTTACAAGAGATAATATACAAAATCATTGAAATATATATGAATAATAAATTATATATATGTTATGAAGGCTTAGGCTTTAGCTCAGATGCCAGTGTGATTTATTGTTGGCAAAATTTAATTATTAAATCAACATTTTGGGTCTTAATGATATTTTAAAACAAATTAAAAACTAAAAACTCTATTCAAAATTTTTAAATATCTTTAAAAAACCATAGTAATTGAAACTTATCAGCAAAAAAATTAAAGTTATACTACAGCCCACTCGAAGAAAGCAAAAGCAATCTGATAAATAAGTATTTAGTAGATGGCGTTTGCCGTCAAAGTAAAATCTCCTTTAAAATGCAAAGCTGCTGTCAGTTTAACAGCAACTGCAAGTCAGCCTTCGGGGGGGGCTTAGGGTTAAAGTACTCAGAAAAGTCAATCATGAGTGAGAGTTGCTCAAGCGTTGACCCAATAACCTTTCGCGAATTTTTGAGCAGCCACATTGCGTATACGCAACGTTTACACACACACACACACAGACACATACACGCACACTTGCTAGCATGCCATAATCAAATTAAAGCATAATTTTTTACGACGTCATAGTCATAAATATGAACGATGAGAAATTGTGCCCAAGAAGAAAACATGAATCGTAAAAAGAGAAGGCAAGGATGCAAGTCCGGAACCGGCTGTACCATCGCCTTGCAAGTGATTTCCCATTTCCGCTAAGCGGCTGGGCGAGAAAAATAAAATTAAATGTATAAATCATTTTGGCCATGCTTTAAAATTGAATACGCATTCGTCAGCAATAAATCGCTGGAGCCCGAGGACACGGCTCCTGCAGCTCAGTGGCTCATCTTGGTAGCTCTCCGACTCCGACTCCGACTCCGAACTCTCCGCCGCTCCCAACTCGGTCGGTCACATATGCGCTTTTGCCGCCTCTTGGGAAATTGCTACAATTCGTTTCATATTTCATGTGGTTTCGGCTTCGGTTTTTGGGTTTTTGGCTTCCGCTTCTGTTTGTGGACGCGAATTTTTGCCCGCCACTCGGTGTTTTTTTTTTGTTTTGTTTTGTGTCTTCCCGCATGAGTTATTATTGGCAAACGGGGATCCCCCCGAAGTGGCGGGGGCAATTGGAATTGTTTGCAACTGATTTGCATATTGAATGCAATAGAAAATGCGGCCTTATTTATGGCCAGTGGGTTGTTGCAGTTGCCCGCTTTCGGGCGGAGTGCAATTAGACGTGGCTTTTTGGCCACAGAGCTGTTGCATACTTTCCGCAGAGTGTTGCGGAAAGTCCATTTGGAAATCTTGTGAAATATCCATGAGTCAGACAATGATCCGCAAAATATGACCAACGATTGGGGGCTGTAAATTCTTATATCGATGTTCAAGTGATTGCCGATCAATGTTTAGGGGAATATAAATATATAAATGCATATATGGGAAGTCAGAATCATGAAGAAATCTGGGAAGTACAATTTTTTTATTAGTAACTATAAAAAGAAAGGTGTTAAGTTGTCTTAACAAAATATAAATCTTATAGTTCTTGATAAATGTTGTTTTATAAAATAACTTAGGAACCAACAGTAAATAACATCTTAACTGTTGATTAAATAAACTAATATTATTTATTTATTAAGTACAATTTTTTTTTTTACCTATAAAAAGAAAGAATTTAAGTTGTCTTAAAACAATATAAATCTTAAATTTCTTGATAAATGTTGTTTTATAAAATAACTTAAGAACCAACAGTAAATTACTCCTTGACATGTGAATTAAATAAATAAATATTATTTAATAAATGCAGGGGTCTTTTCAGATAACATAAAAACCCCTTCAAAATATAGACAACTGTTGATTAAATAAATAAATATTATTTAAAAGGTTCAGGTGACATAAAAGGCCTTAAAAATATAACCAAAACACCTCTAAGCTTCTACAACATTGAATATACCTTTCTTGATGCTATTGGCAAGTGCAATTAAAGCATGTAAGTGTTTTTTCATCGAGTTCTGCAATTAATCATTATCTTTAAAGCCCAGTGCATGTTTATCTGATAAGAAAAAAAATGCAGCTGGTTTCTGTATGTACTTACTTTAATTTGTTTTCTACTACAAGCGAAACCCTTTCAAGGGTCAATTTCCTGAAGGGTTTTACAAAGGGCCTCATTGTAATTACGGCGTGTAAATATTTTTATTCAGGTGTGCTATCAATCTATAGGTGTACCCAGGTGCTTTCATACCATTCCATTCATTAAGTAGAGTCATAGTAATTTGGTTCAATGTCTTTATGATTTTCGCGGAATAAATCGGCAGCCATAAACGAGTCCCAAAGTTTTATAATCGCAAATTAAAAGCAATCGAGGTTGTGGTCAATATCTGATACGGGAGGGATTAGCTCATTTTCCATTTTGACACGATCAGTTAAGAGTTAATTAAGAACACCCACTTTAAGTATACAACCGAAAATAACTTAAAAATACAAACAAATGCTTACTACATTTTGTAGTGACACTGCAGAATAAGCTTTAAGAAATTGGGAAGTTTTTTTATGTTAGATGAAAGTTCACTCAGTAAAATTTATTTTTAAAAATAGAAAACTATTTTAGGTATTTTATTTCAAGGCAATATCTTCCTAACATAGATCACTGCTATTCCTTTGCAATCTCATTTTGTCATGTCAAATTCTGTGCTGCCTCTGGCGCTCCTTGGTGTATGCTAATTTTTGGCAAACATGCTCGTTTCTGTGAGTGTGTGATGAAGGAGGTCCTTTCTTAATTTCAGAGGAAACAATGCGCAACGGAAGACATTGCCAAATGTTCGTGGGCCAAGGGGAAAGCTGGGGAATGCGGGGAGCTCTGTCGTCGCAACGAACGAAAATCGAATTTATGGTCTAACAAGCGCTGTCAAAATGCGAGAATTGAGTGCCTATGCCGGAGTCCTGCGTCCTGCGCTCTCCGTCCTGTGCCCTGCCATATATTCAGCTATTTCCTAGGTGCTGTCTGTCGCCCCAGGACCCAGCTGCTCCCCAGGACATTTGCATCTCGCATATAAATCGCATTAGCAGCACGCAATTACGAGACCAGGACACATGGGCGCACGGCCTGTGGTTTTTTGGGCTCCCCCCCAAGCTTCCGGAGAAGCCTCTCCGCCAATAAACAATTACGCCTGATAGTTTTTAGCCTCCACCACACGGCAGATAGCAAATAATCAGAGGCGACGGCGACGTCTTGGAAGGGTATTTGGCTTTAATTTACGATTTTATTTAAAAATAGTACAGGCCGCACATTGACAATGATAGCGTAGATCAATAAAAGCGATCTAATCGCCTCAGTCGACGGACACAATATGGTTAAGTATACATATACATTATATATCACATTTGACTAGGTACACAGGCCACCCGATTCTGGATCACAGCAGAATGGGGCACTTGTACATGATGTTGATCTTGTCGATATCCTTGGAGCTCAGGCCCACCCTCTGCCCGATCTGGGCGGAAGTGTCCAGGGGCGTGATGGTATCCTCGCCGTTGATGGAGAAGGCTCCCGGCCGATAGTGCAGGCAGCTGTCGTAGTCGTAGCCCACCTCGAAGTCGGTCACCACGGTGTCGGAATACTTCTGGAAATTGAACTCCTTGCCGGGCACTATGTTGTCATAGTGCACCACTATGTAGTCATCGCGAATGGCCGAGCTCTGCTGATGATAGAAGCCCATGGCGTGCATGAACTCGTGCAGGATTGTGCCGGGTCGGAAGCAGCCCTCGCCCAATGGATATATCTCCAGATTCATTTCCTGCGGCTTTCCCTGGTAGCCCACAGCCGTGTAGCAGCCACCCTCCTTGGCCGTCACTGTTAGATAGTAAGTATCCGCATCGGTGGCCTCCCGGAATCTGATGCAGGTGTTCGTCTCCAGGGTCTGTATGCCCGCCAGAATGGCATTCTTGTGCACGTTATCAAAGTCATCCGATATCTTGTAGACAATCACGTTATTGGGCCACCGCTTCGCAGTATCAATCAGGCCATTGCGTGCCTTGGGAGCACCCTGTTCCAGAAGCCTCTCCTGCTCCGCCGTCAGCACCATATCGCCCTCCGCAAATCCAGCAGACTCCTCGGGATCATAGACACCTGCCGGCAGAGGCTTGCCACTGCTGAAAAGCACTTGCAGCAGCAAAAACAATATTATTCCAAGCCTCGACATCTTGCCAGTTGGGTTCCTCGCGAAAGACTAGTAAATTCGCCAGGGAACACGTCCACCTAAATATAATTCCAGCAAGCCTTCCCCCCATTTTAGATTAGATACAACCGGGCAAAAACCTATTTCGCACATTGATAATGGCCGAGGAATACGTCCAATTGGATCAAGGTTTATGGCCTTATGTCATCTGTCATTGGGGCGCCTTCACTACCTTCATTAGTCATGTAAGTTTACGATTAATATCGCCGAACATACGTCACGGATTGTCATTCGAATGGCCGCAATTCACAATGAGTGATAGCAAAATGGAATATGTAAAAAACCGAAAGTCAAGTGGAGGCAGTGATTGAATTCTTTGAGTGGCCACCGAAAATATATAATTAAAGCTTCCAGAATATGAGTAATTCCGGCCAAATCGTCAATTGATAACTGATAACCGCCCAACAACCGCGACACGCGTAATCGTTCCGCTAAACACGAGTGTTCGTTGGGCTGTGTCTGTTCTGTGTTTGAATTGGGTTTCTTATCGCCCCGAAGAATTCTCTTTGATTCTCCATTCTCCATGCTGCTGCTGTGATAACCCATTCGAGGTACTTAAACATGGCTATCAAACGGTTCTCTTATTGCTTTCAGAAATTACGAAAAAGAGAGTCTTATATTACTAACCACGCTAAAATTACTCTTTTGATCATTTGAAGATCAGAATTTTTTCTAATAAGGTGAGCCTTGATTTCTAATTTTACTTTTATTATTTATTTTATTTCTGTTTTTTTTTTTTGCAATACCTTCAGAACGCATTTTCTCAACACTCTTTAGTATGTGAGTGACTCCGATCGAGCAGAAAATAAATCTTCTAGAATAAACGTAGAAATTAATAAAATATACAAAAGTTTCACTATGTATCGCCCTAGTTTTAAACCACGGTTTGTGTCTCGACTGGATCAAAGAGCGAGAGGGATGGGTATAGATTCTATACTATAGAATAACTTGGGAATAAGCTTAGTAGTACTTTATTGTGTTAGAACTCCCATATTTATTATCGCATTTTGATCAACATTTCAGAGCATGCACGCACAGATATATTTATTACATTTCTTTTTGCTTTTCTTAAACAAAATTCTAAGTAAATCTATTTTTTTTTATTAGTGGGGCGGTAGTCGGTTTGTGTTATTTAAAAATAAACTTGATCTGCGAGAAACATATATAAATGTTGAGATGAAGTAAATGTAGTGGTTAAAACGTAGTCTCTGAGATTTCTTCATTCGTACAGACAGACGGACATGTCTAAATCGATTCGGCTGGTGATGCTGATCAAGAATATAAATTCATTATGGGGTTGAAGATGGTTCCTTATGCCTGCTAAATACATGGTTTATTTTATTTGCACATGGAAAATAATTATAATTTCTTAGTATTTACTCAAATCATAATAATTATAAAAATGCAATAAGGAATGTAATTTTTCGCTCTCGTAACGGTCAATAAGGGGCTTCCACCCTAGGTATCTGAAAATGTACATCTTATCCAAATAACTCAGTAGACTGTCACGCCTAAACATAGCCGGGACACTTGTACATTTTGTTAAGCCTGCGTATATCTATCTCACTAATTCCCTCCCGCTGGCCCATATTGGCGGCGCCAGGCTTCAGGGCGACTAACGTGGGCTTGCCGTTCTTGGAAAATGCCATGGGAACATAGTGCATAACGCTATTGTAGTCATAGGCTTCGCCAAAGCCATGCCAGTGGGTCGTATTATCCTCATTCACGAAGTTTACCATATTCGCTTGGGCTATATTTTCCCAGACGATTTGGACATAGGCATTGCGATCTTGCGACACATGCTGATGCTCGAAGCCCAGGACGTGGAGTAACTCGTGGATTACGGAACCGATCCGGAAGCAACCCTTGCCAATCTCAAAGGGTTGCAGGTTAATCTCATTTGACTTATTCCGGAAGCCCAAAGTCAAGGCATTGCAACCCTTACCAGTCCCAGTTATTTTGAGCGCAATTGGAAGTTCCTTATTCGTAGCCACCTGGAAAAGAACACAGGAATGCTTCTCAATAATGGCCATGCCATTGGCAATTTGCTCCAGCTGCTTGACGCCTTGAGTGAGACGGATTTAAATGTTAAATGTGTATTGCTTAGTATCAGACAACTTCATATTATTACCAAAAACATTGGGCTCGATAACGTAATAGACTGTGGCATTTGGCCAATGAAAAACTTCATTGCCGATCCCATTCCGTGCTCTGATGGGACGAGTTCGGATGTCCCCTTGATAGTATTCCGATCTAATTTCCGGATCGCTCGTGAATTCGCTCAAAGCTCCTTGGACAAACAATAAAATTACAGAAAATGTAAGCAATTCTATCATGTTGCGGACAAAAAGCTAACTGAACTGATGAAATGAATGGTTGGAGTATAGGATCGTTTTGGGTAATGCATTTTCCATGCTTTCATGCAAGTCATTTAAATTATATAAAAATTCCCCTCTGTATAATATGCGATGGCTTAGGGAGGATAAAGAAAGCCCACTATTAATCACAAAATCTGTATATAAACTCCTAAAAAAAACACTTTATTTATATTTTCTGTTTAAAAAGGGGTAAATAAACGATATAACTTTTTTTAAAACTGACTCAATGATGAAGGAATGAATTGCACTCATACATTCTATTGAGCGTCCGTAAGTGCTTTTCTCTGAGCCCCAATTGAGAATGCCACAATTTATGATCATAGGCAGTCAGTCCATCAAAGCCCAGAGTGCGTAGGACCAGTTCAAGTATCCTCTCGTAGGCGAAACATCCCTTCGATATGATTGTTGGCTTAAAATTCATCTTTTGTTCTGTTTCATTCATCCAACCAAGTTCACTGAAGCACTTCTCGTCGTGCGTGCTAATAAGCAGGTAATATTTCTTCATTTGTTCCTCAGAGGGATGCACAAATTTAATGCACGTCCTGTCTCCTATGAAGCTAATCACATTATTTATTTTTCGTAGATGAAAACGATCTAGGGAAAGCAAATTACTAAAGGCATTCGTGTGTGTTGTTACTTTGATTACTTACTGATGTGATTAAAAAATGTATAGTAGACAGTGCGATTTGGCCAAATTTGCATGGATTGCTTAGTTAGTTTATTGATTTTTTGTTTTTTAGACTTTCGTTTTTTAGTCTTTCGTTTTTTAGTAGTTCGTTTTGTAGTCTTTTGTTTTTTAGTACTTCGTTTTCTTGAAGTTGTACCAATAGTAGTTGTACTAATAAGTTTTTCAGTACTTGTTGTACCAGTAGTTACGTCAGTACTCAAAGTACTATGCGATGTTGTCGTGTCCGGGGTATTATCTTGGCTGGATTCATTCACAGTTATCCTGACCAATAATATAACTAGTACCAGTGTCGAGATATACATGCTGAAATCTACGAACAAACTAAGTTGTTTGAGTTGGTAAGTTAAGCCTTGGAAAATGGGCATAACAATACGATTATTATTTGCATTTAATTGTTAAACCGTTAAGAAAATAATAATATAATAAATATTTTATTAAAAATGTTTCGGTTAACAGAAGAGTTTAAATGCTTGTTCTTGCATACTCTTAGGCATTATAGTTAAAAGTTTCATCAAGTGCAATAATTTGTTTTGCCTTTCCTTTTATTTAAAAGTTACACTGATAAATTCATATAAAATGTTAATTCATTTTAAAGATTAATACCTATTTTCGATCAATCAAGCCTCCTTCGCTGTTCAAATAATAGTTTTAAACCTTTTTCTACATAATTTTATAAAACAAATTGGATCAGAAATGACTGACTATATATTTCAGAAATATTTTTATACTAATTAACTTATTTAAACCTTGAATTCATTATCAATAGCTTCTATAAAATTATACAAGAATTAAAGACCAAATATATATAAAGGTCATGATGAGTTTTTATTAACATGTAAAGCACATTTGAATTGATTCTTGGCAATTAGACCTGCCTGGGGCACTTGTACATGGTGTTAAGTTTATTAATATCAGACTGGCTCATCTGCAGTCGCTGACCCATAATCTCCTCGGCTCCTTCCTGGAGCGGCACAATGGTCATCTCTCCATTCTTGGAGAAGGCATATGCCGTGTAGTGCAGGACACTGCCGTAGTCATAGGGCTCTCCGTAGTCATTAACGGTCTCATTATCGTACTTGTTGAAGTTACTTTGGGTTCCCTCCGTAATATTCTCCTCGGCAATATAAACGTATTCATCCCGATTCCAGGTGCTCTGCTGGTGATAGAATCCCAGGGCATGGAGAAACTCATGAACAATGGTTCCCAGCCGGAAGCAGCCAGTGTCCAAGTCATAGTTCTGCAGATTCAACTGCTGAACCCGATTGAGGTGACCCACATACGAGTAGCATCCACCAGCCTCTGAGGTAACATTCACATAGTATTCCTGATCGGTTGTGGCCTCCTTGAAAACCAGACAAGAATCCCGCTCGATAATGCGAATGCCGCGAATAATGTGATTGCGATGTTCGGTATCTGAATATATACATATTAAATAATTTATAAATAATAATAATTAAAAGAAAATTATAATGAAAAGCCTTACCAATATCCGGATTGATGTAATAGTACACTGTGCGATCGGGCCACCTGTAGGTCTCATTTATGAGTCCATTTCTGCCCTGCGGACTGGGCACCATGTCGCCCTCAATGTAGCCAGCTGTCAGCTCCGGATCGGTTTCAATCCTTTCCTGGGTGGCAGGAGCAGCCAGGCAGCTGCTGGCCAAGAGTAGGACCACCAAATTCAATGCCCAGCTCATCGTCATGTTGTAGGCTCCGCGATCGGGAAAATACTGATTGGGGCGCCAACTTTAAGTTGGCAATGTGGTCTGTGGTCTCCTTCCACAGTGGATAATTTATGGTATTTGCTAGCGTTAAGCTTTTATAGCCAGCTAAATTGACCAATGGTCGCCGCTAAGATGTTATCTAATCGTCAGCGGTAACCTGGCTAATATAAATTCGTATAAGTAATCTTAGTTAGCTCCAAATACCTTCTCTTAGTTATGTATATGTGATAGGGAATTCCCATTGTCACCGAGATAAGATCTACATAGGTTTTTGGGTGATGAAAGCCGATGGAGCATACTTTTGGGTTACTGGGGGATAATGCTCAGTTCTTATAAACATAAAAAAATATTATAAATATTTTATGTATATTTTCTTTAAAGAAACCATTTATAAAACATTCTTCAAGTTCCATGGAGTACATTTATCTTCATTTATGCCTGCTTTAAGCTTGCCACCTCAACTGCCAAATACAACAATGCCCAAGGAACCATGACCTCTCTCCCCTTGCGTCATTTCACCTTGAAACACCCCAATATCAGTCACAATTGCTTACAACAGAGTTTCCCTTCCCGAAAGTAAAGAAAATCAGTGCCAAAATTAATCTGAAAGCAAATGACAGAGACGAACATTCACCTAATTGCATTTGTCAACACAATAAACAGATTATATTTTTTTTTGCGCGCGGTAAGAGGGCCTGAGCCTGAGGTGGCTATAAGAAAGTGAAATTTATCATCATTAAGTTGCGAAAGGCGGTGGATAATATTTTGTATATATCTATATGGAAAGTGAGTAATTGGATGGTAACAAAATATACATATAAAATATCCCCTAAACACTGGGACAATTGTACATGGCATTTAATTTCCGGATATCCGTTTCACTAAGCTCGAGTCGCTGGCCTATGGCATCTTCCTTGCCCTCCTCCAGGGCCACGATAGTCCTTTCGCCATTCTTGGAGAACGCATAGGGACCGTAGTGCATAACGCTGCCATAGTCGTACTTCTCGCCAAAATCATTGACCGTCGCCTCGGTATATTTATCAAAGTTGAACTCCATGCCCTCGGTAATATTCTCCTCCACAATTTCCACATAATCATCTCGATCGGCGGCACTCTGCTGATGGAAAAATCCCAGCGCGTGAAGGAACTCATGGACAATCGTGTAGAGTCGGAAGCAGCCGACTTCTATTTCATAATTCTGCAGATTCAATTGTTGGACGCGATTCAGGTAGCCGATATAGGAAAAGCAACCACCATCTTCGGAGGTCACATTCACATAATACTCCTGATCGGTGGTGGCCTCCCTAAAAGTCAGGCATGAAATCGACTCAATCTTGTGGATAGCCTTTACAATTTGATTACGATGCTCGGTATCTGTAAAGACAGTTAAGAAAAAAAAAAGTTAAGATCTTGAATAAATAATAATATAGTGTCTGTTATTTTAGAAATATTATTTTCTTTAAAAGAATTTTATGATTTTATGAATCACTTACCTATATAACTATTGATATGATAGTAGACAATCCGATTGGGCCACCGATAGGTCTCGTTTCGCCAAATATTCCTTTGGGCTCCACTGGGCACCATATCGCCCTCGATATATCCAGCAGTCAGCTCTGGATCCGTCTCAATCCGATCAGCTGGATAGGCCAAAGAGCCGCTGATCAGAACCAAAATCAGGGATAAAATACTAAAGTAATACATGTCGGTCGCTGGGCATTCCATTAAATACTGTCTAGCCAAGGCATGAGCCTTTGATTAGTCCGTTATAATAGTTAATCTATATTATTTACGATGTGATATCTAATCGTTTAGTTTGCCTTAACGATCGGGAACTCTTATCATTGACTACTAAGTAACTAATTAAGGTATCTATAAAGACGGTATATAGCATATTTTTGGGGCTTAATAAATGAATGAATGAATTAGTAGAGTTACTCGCCATTTACTACCCCTTGAATACTGATAACAAAAGTGAACTCTTGCTAACTAATACTTATAAAACACAGTCGTAACTGGTTAGGCAACAAGCTCTATCGATTATATAATATAAGGAAGATTATATAACTTCTGGGGCTATGAACCTCATACAGGTTGTTCTTCTGTTATCTTTATTATTTTCTGATATTTCAATTGAATTAGGTATCAAAGGAGGTTATTAAACCCATTGAGTCTTTAGTAAGATATCAATATATGTTAATTTAAGTTCTAGCTAATTGGATAATTAACTGAAATATATTAAAGGGAATGGCGTTATCAATACCGCTAAAGTCTATACTACTTTAAATATACCATAAAGATTAAGGGCCAAATTAAACTTTATAATATGTAAATAAACACAAATAAAATTAGCTTAAAAGGGAGAAAGAGATTAGTGTTACGACCCTTAAAGTGTCAGGTAAATATGGCATAACCCTTGGACAATAAGTTGAGCAATCCGGAAGGTTAGTACTCTTATCTACAGATAAAGATATCAAAATGTACTTCTTGAGAGGTATATAAGCCCTTTTCACTTGCTACTTAGTGAACAGTTTCAAAATGCATTTCCTTGCATTCGCCTTGCTTTTAGCCATGGGACCATTGGTTCATTCTCGTCCTTCCGGTGAAGTTCAAGTTGATGACGTCATATTCACGTCAGAGCAGTTGCAGTATTTTGAAGGACATAAGGGCAGTCGTGTGGTAACATCTTGGTCCGGATATTACTGGAAAAAGAGAACCTTGGTCTACAGCTTTGGTGGGGGACTGTGTAAGTAGAAAAATACTTTTAGGAAGTGCTTCTTGTAATATTTACTTTAACTACAGCTTCTGCGGACAAGGCTCAAGTTATAAGTGCCATGAAAGAAATATCTTCACAGACTTGTGTTAAATTTCGCAAGACATTCAGTCGTCGAGAACCGCAGGTGGTGATTCAACGAAAGGATGCGGGTTGCTGGGCCCATATAGGATACCTGGGCATATCGAACCAGGAACTAAATCTAGGCACTGGATGCATGTCCAGTGGAACCATACAGCATGAGCTGCTACATGCATTGGCCTTCTATCACACCCAAAGTGATCCGCAACGAGATCAGTATGTGCAAATTTATCCAGAAAATATCCAGCCCGGCTATGAACATAATTTCGAGAAGCTTCGAGTCGAAGTAGTGACTGATTTTGGCCTGGGCTACGATTACGCTAGTATTATGCACTACGGTCCATTTGCCTTTTCCAGGAATGGAAACCCCACTATTATCCCTCTCCGGGCTAATGCGAATATAGGTCAGGCCACTCGGCTGAGTTCGCAAGATGTGGCAACTCTAAACCGCATGTACTGCTAGTTCTCTGATCTTCAAGTTAACTTTAACCACCAGATTAGTGTACTCATAAGAAACAAATTCAGAAGCGTGTTATTTGTTAAAGATCGTTGCAATAATAATGGAAAATAAAATTAAGTTACTGTTAAAAATTCTTCTTTAAATGCATATACAGTAAGTGGTTGCATCTTAAAGTTATCTTTAACCACCACAGTCAAAATTGATCTTTTTTTAGTATTTTAAAGACATGTAGAAGCCTTTAACTATAGAGAACTATACAATTTTCAGCAGTTTTCATTAGATTTTACCCACCCCTCTAGTTAAAGCTGCTTGTGAGAAACCCAAAACTTTACCGTCCAGATAACAAAGCGGCCCAGTCGTGTTAATTCCATATAGTACTTACCTTGCCAGACTGCATCCTCTCCCAAAGTAATCGCAACATTTGCAATTCTAACGAGCTGTTGCACTTGACAGGAAACAAGAATCTCCCATACCCACATCCCCGTTAATCTGGAAAACAAAAAGCCCTGCCGCCGACCAGCGTAGGAGGAAGTGTTTGCCTTTGCGCCGGCAACTAAAAATTGAATATTTAGTGGTCGTAATTAAAAATTAGCGCGGCAGGCAACCAGGCAACTAACCAAGCTACCAAGCAGCCCAGCACCAAAAGCCAACCGGCGGAGTCCTTCCGTGTAATCCCAGGACCAACTATCTGCGTGAAGCTCCCCGGATTCTCGGCTCTCTAGCCCTCTCCATCTCCCTCGCACAAGGACTCTCGCATATACATATATTTGGTTTTTTAATGGCACAAATTGTGCCAGAGCCAAAGCTTCTCCAGAGCTACCTGCACACAAAACGGAAGTCGTAAACATTTAATTTATGCAAGCAGTGCATTTGGTTTTTTAGTTGCAGCCAAAGATGGGCCAACGTCATCCAGTATGGTCGAGGTCCTGTGTTTTTGCTGCCTGGTTTATCAGCTTTTGAGGTGGTTAGCATTAGCGACAAGCCATTTAAAATGTGTACTTACCTTTAGACACCATGGCAAATATGGGTTTTAATTAAATACGATTTAGGGATATTTAAATAAGTGAACGCAATGCATGGTAAATGCAAGGAATTCAAAATGTTTGGTGCTAAAGTCTTTACTACTTTTATATTTTCTGTGCAGTTTAATTAAAGTTAACAAGGATTTAAGGGCTATTTATTTTTGGAAAACCTTTTTTATATAAAAGTTACCAGAGATGTCTTGTAGCTTAACATTTTCAAAATAATAACTAATCAAGTGCTTAAAAATAAAATACAATTAATCTAGGTATCTTACTTTTAAACAGACACCGCTTTATCTTAATGCATATATCATAAACCACAAAAATAAAATAAATTTAAAGGAGGCATTGATCTGATTAAATCTTTAAAAGCAAAAACCTAGAATTCCGAGTCTAAGAATATGAGCAGACAAAACCTGACTCTCCTTAAAAACTCTATTAAATTCTTTATTCTTTTTATGGAATATATTTCACTGGCACAGCATCCCAACACGATTATCACGCTCTCAAGTCATAATGCCTTGAAAGTTTCCTGGCTTTTTATTTTTAGCAAAATATTGCCGGCATAATAAAGCGTATTTAATGGGTTAAGGCGGCCACTAGGACGCCTGGCCATCAACTTTTCGCCAAGAGCAGTAAAAAAGTCAGCTGGCAGGAGCCACGTTTCGCTTTCTTTTCCCGAGCTGCGGCGGCTCTTTGTGTTGTGTTTTTGTGCTCCGCCCCTCGCCCCACTCCTTGCGATCGTTCTAATTTTATGACATTCTATTTTCATGCATAGCAAACCAGACGTGTGTGTGTGTGCGGGGTGTGTGTGTGTGTGTGCGGGGTGAGTGTGTGTATGTGTTGGTTGTGCGAGTGCAGCCATAGCCATTTCATAGTCAGACATGAATGCTGCGCTTTGTTGCCCTGCTACGCCTTTGTTTGTATTGGCCTCAGGGGTAAAGTTTTTAGGATAATAACTTCCTGCGACTTTACGAGCCAAGGCAAAAGCCAAAAACCCACCAGCAGCAGCGGCAACTAAAGGGAAATGAGAATACTTAAGCAGCCCTGTACACTGTAATTAAGGATTGCGTTGCACTTAATGGGCTATTTTCAGGACGAATTTAAGGCCAGCCAATTGTTGGATAATGGTTAAGTCCTTCGGGTATTTTAGATGGTATCTTAATTAGCGAAATATATATTTGTTTTATATCTTTATTGATCTTTAGAAGACATATTATATATTTTATTGAAACCACACATAATAATAACTTTACAACTTAATATTCTTTGAGTGGTCAGACGAAGCGAACTTACACAACGTCTTCCAATTCCTATCTAAACCTAATCCTTTTAATATATAATGTTAATGTATATTACATTTATATTTTCCAACGAATGAGCAGTCCATTACTTAAATAAATACAAAATACAAATAAAATATTAATTTTGAGCCAAAAAATTAAAGCAATTACAATTAACTCATTAAATTTAATAAAAAAGAAATCAGAATTTGATTTTATTGTAGATTTATAAATATTTGTACTTACTTTTAATGAGTTTCTTTGTGTTTAAAATTTTATAAATTATTTATAAAATGTTTGAAATAGATTTCCGCAACTAAAAACCTGTGAAAATCATAATAAAGTCTTATAAGTAAGATGCTTCATTATAATTAAATAAAAACAAGAATACTCTATATCTTTTGCTGAGAATTTTAAATAAGTATGTTCACTTATATTTTATGAATAATCTGATCTTAAAAGTTTACCAGCTAAGTTAAGTAATATTGAACATTTTCTCAACATTTGGTTGTCTTTTTCTGGCACACTTTCTCGCAGTGCAGTGAAAGAACTGCATATGAGCAACGTGGCGAAGGCAAGCCCTGAAAAATATCTCAAGACCTCCTTCCCTTGAAGCAGGCAGCGAGTAAAAGCAAAAGCAAATGCCAACACATTTGCGGCGCTAAGGGAGGATGTGCTGGCAGACCGCAGAAACTTTTGACGGCGACGACAGGCTGAGAAAAAGCTGAAAAACAATGGTGCCAAGCCAGCTATTTTATGTAGCTTTATTTAAAGTATTTTTAAAATTAACAATTCCATGAAATTTAGATGAAAATGTAATGGGTAAAGTGCTTATTCATGGGACATTCACTATGTGGCATGACATTTAACTCCTTTAAATATATACATATTTATTTGGCTATAAAAAATAAACAGCTAAATGATCTAGACAAATTGCTGAACTTATATTATATAATTTATATTTAACACAGATTTTCTCAGTGCTTGATTGACCCACCTTGGCTGGCACCACTGCCAAGAAGCAAGTCGGAATGCAGGAGGAATGGCGGCTGCGGTGGCATATTAAAGACAGACAGCTGTAACAGCAGCAGCAGCAGCACCGCCGTGACTGTGGGCATAATCTCAGACATAATTACACACACAACTCACAGGACCTGGGCAAAGGAATGCGTGGATGCCAGGATGTGAAGCTTGGATTCGGGCTCTGAGCCGGAGACTGACAAATGCAGTCACACATGAATGGGCTGGGCTCTCTGCGAGGTTGGTCCCCTCCAGTCCTTTTCTAGTTTGTTTTTTGCTTTTAATTTTTTTTTTTTTTGCGGGGTTGGAGAAAGTTAACTTAAAGGTGAAAATTCCTCAACCAGTCTCTCACCTGTGCACCCACAATGACTTTTACTCGAACGAGTGAGCGAGCAGGCAAAGTTTTAAAGTGCATTTAAAATTAATTAAGCATACGACGCGTTGCCAGTTGAGAAAGCATTGCATGACACGAATGAATGAGAAAGAGAAACCTTTGCGGCTTTATCTGGCAATTAACAAGTTTCTTCTTTTTCGCTGTAATTGATTTAACACCAGCCCCTCCTCGACCAGCCCCTCCGCGTTCAAATCGAAGTTGAGCCCCCTGAACTTTTCGAGGGGGTTAAGCCCCTGTTCTTATTCGTACTTTATTCGCATGCTGTTGCTCCTCTGTGCGCGCGGCTTGAAAAGTTTAGACACAATATCGCTAATGATAATTACAAGCTAAAAACTTTACCCACATTTGCTTGCACTATCCCCACTACACTTATCTGTCTGTGTATTTGCTTTTAGCTTCAGTTGGCAACACAGGCATAAATATAAAATTTTCAGTGGTTAGCACAAAAGTTCCCAGCAAAGCCGTTTGGGGAGCGATAAGGGATTGGGATAGGGCGAGTGCATAAGCGAGGGGGACTTAACCCCTCTCCAAAATCCCTCCTACACAACACCAGCCTGTCCGTTCTAATTAAGCGCTATTATTACGGCTGGCAGTCAATGCTTATTAAGATATCAGGCATCCAATACCAGCAGCTGAGTACCAACTTGTTGTAATCCGCGTGGGATACATACATCTTTTCGGACTTGTTTCGGATTGCAGACTATTTGGGGGCCGTGTCATTTGTATGTGTAATTTAATTACATTAAATAATATTAAATATATATGGTAGTATTGAGAAAAAAGAAAGAATATATAGAAAGATATATATCTTAGCTGTGAATATTTTATTGATTATTTACACAGGTGAAAATTATTATTGAAGAAATAAAGATTATATTTCTTGATGCCAGCGTATGCTTTCTAAACAAATTTTAACCACATTTCAGGATTCAAAATATTATATAGTTATGAAATAAAATGCTTGATTTAAGCTTAAAATTTCTTTAAACGATTTTTTTAGTTGAGAGTGAAAGAAATATTATTTTTGGTTTTTTTTTTGTTGTAATTTGATGTATACAAGCTCTCAACACTAGTGTTTGATTAGCAAGCTGCATGTCTGTGAATTCTGAGTCACGATATCGAAACTCAGTTGAGGTACAATAAATGTGAGTATTTTATTTACTTGTTATATGATTTTATAACAATTTCTATACCCATTATACAGATTATATGAAAAGAAAACTAAGTTTAAGTGACAAAAACCTTAATTTAATAATGTTTATAAACATGTAATTGTTAACATACATAAATTATAAATTTAATCCTATATGCATCCCTTGGGATTAGTAACTTGAAGTCTAGTCTGGATTAAAATAAATTTGTAAGTAGTAGTCGGGGTTGAAACAAGAATTTCAAGATTAAACATTTTGAAAATTGTCTTGATTAAATCAAGAAATTCGAGTTAACAAATATGTAGTACGTTTGTACCGAGATTAGACCGATATTGATAAAGTTATAGAATGATTTGGCAACTGTATCTCGATTTTCTGTGTACAAGCTGTGTACTTACTTATACTATAATTTAAGAGAAAATTCAAAATTATACTAAACAAAATATCAACAAAAAGGTGACGAAAAACCCCTAAAGATATAGGAAAAATGGTGACTCCACTGAATGGAGTCACACTAAACCCTTTACCCACCCAAAACTCGGGGGTAAATAACACTCATTAGCCAGCGACCGGCGGCAAGGCAAACAATTCAATGGCCGGCACGGCACACACACAATTCCAGTCCAAACAACATGGCGCTAATGAAGTACAAATTGGCTAATGGAGCAGGTCGAAGCCAGATATCGACAGCGATGGCGGAGATGCTCTAATTATCAATATCAGGAAATTATGGGCGGAAGACGGCAAGAGGACACGCAGACAGAGCGGGGCGAGATGCAGGGACTTTTTATGTGAAAACTTTTGTGCATTTTCATGGCGAAACTTTAATGGATTAATTTACCAAAAACGTTCGTGCCAGAGGAAATTGAAACATAGTGAGTGGATGGGTGGGTGGCGGGTGGCGGGTGGCGACTGATGGTAGTGCGAATTTTCGCGATAGGCAGAGTCTCCGCCAAAGTTGAAGATTTATGGCTTACTCTAGAGACTCGAAACTCCATTCGAAATGCCGGCTTAATGGCTGCTGATCATTGCCAGAGATGTGCCGAAACATGCAGAGCTGGAAATTTTGCATTTTTTCTTCCGCCCCTCCCCTCTCTACCATTTCGGGCAATTTTCCTGGCTCTGGTACTGGCTGGTGATATTCTAATTTCATTACCCAACCGTCGAGGCAAAAGTTTTATTAACTTTTTGCAAGTTTTTGCAGCACTGAAATCATGAATATTTTATTGCATATTTCCCGGCGCTCACACGCACACACACACGCAGTGACATGAAAAGCGCAAAAGAAACGAAAGTCAATGATGCGTGTGAGCCAGCGTGCCTTTATCAATTTAATTTAATTAAAATTAATTCACCAATAATTGACTTTTAATATGCAATCATTTGTATCAGCGGACTAGAGTTGCAGAAGGAGCAGGCAGTAGCCGGGGAATGCCGGAATGCCGGAATCCCGGTTGATATGCCATTAAAAAATTCTGAATTATTTAATTGCTCATTTGTCGACGTTGCATTGAGGTGAGAAATGTGAAGTACGAGAAGGATGCCTGCAAAATCTGTGGAAAACGATATGTGACAATCGAATGGTTTTTTTTTTTTGCTTTCCGCCCCATAAATAACTCACCTTCAGACCGGCCTGCAGGCTAACGCGAAAGTACTTCAAGCCAGTGACATAGAACGGTTTGCTATTCATCTCAATGGCCAGGTTAATGAGCTTAAGCAGTCGCAGATTCTCCTGGGGATTGGTGGAGTGCTCCAGGACCTGCTCCCAATGGGTTAGGTAGTACATGGAGCTCAGAGAATCTGTCTGTATATAGTGTAAAAAGATATTGTTTTAATCAGAAAGAGAAACATATCAAAACCTCACCGTATAGGCCAAGTTAGAACCTATTTGTCCCAACGACAGCAGCTCCACAGTTTTGGCTCCAAACCAAATGGCATAAATGTAGTTTGCCATGGGATTCTGTGGAGAAAATTCCTCAAAAATAATAATAAATTAATTAATTTCCCCCGCACTCACCGTGTAGGCCTTAAAGGAGAGGGCACACAGCAGACCCGCTGCAAAGGCAAACATAATAAAAACCCGCACCGTATACTGGGCCTCCAGCTGCTCGCCAAACTGATTCAGAGCCACATTCTTGCGCAAAGTTTGTATAATTTGATCCTTCAGCTGCTTAGCCATGTGAAGACGCTCTCTGGCCGCCAAGATCCTTTGAATGGCCAGCTCCAGGTCCCTTTTCAACAGCAAATAACTCCCATTTAGATGGACAATCAGTTCGCAAAGCAAACTTGTCTCGCCGAACATCATGGAATCGATGATGATGCCAACCCAGACATTACTCAGCAGCAGGGGCACAAATATATACAAAGGATCCGAATCGAAGGGAAATATCATGGAGTAAAGAAAGTCCTTCCGTTGGTTGATGATGGAAAAGACAGGTGCTATAAGGTAACCAGAGATAACGGCCCCATACATGGCCGAAACCAAGCGATTGATTAGCATTTGGCCATCGACCTGGCGAAACATTTCCGGTTCCTTGCGAGGGTCTATGTATATGTTGGTGTAGAAGCGATGCAGAAACTTCTGGAGCGGCTCAAAGTGCAGGAGAATATGCAGACTCCGGAATTGAGCCTCCACCAGTATCAAATAGGTGGGCATTCCCGTGAGAAATTCATCCATATTCCGATTGCTGGCCTCCAAGCGTAGATAACGCAGCTCCGCATCGTTGTGCTGCATGAAGATTAGACACCCCAGGACGGCCAGCATCCTGTCCAGATATCGTCCCCACTTTCCCGTGCTCGGATCCAGGGGCCAGAATATGTGATTTAAACGGAAAAGAGCCAAGGGCCAGGCCAACTTCACCTTGTGACCGTCGGCCAAACGGGGCACGTAACGAACCATAATGAACCAGAGACTAGGGAAAATATTGCCTCAACTCCGGCTTATATACATGTACTTACTATATATATACATGTAACCAGGATTAGAGTCTCGGAGCCGAAACGATGACAGTTTCTCAACTTTTAAATGTACTCTCCCATGCGTGCAATGGCTCAATTAAGTTATTATCCTTCAGCTCCAAAGCCGAACGGAAACATTTGAAAGTTTCACATTAATATTGCCTCATTTACCATGTAATGGCTTGGCCTCAAATATTTGAGACAACTTTTCCAGGACCATGTCGGGGGAATTGGAACTGGAATTGGCTTTTATTTTGGGGGCTATTAAACGCAGGTAATGGATGTAAACAAGAACAAACAAGGAAGAAAGGTGTGAGAGTTAGTGACTTACTTGAAAACTTGTCATAGAATTTTGTGTAATTTTATAATGTATTGTTGATAAAAAATGTACTTATTATTTTCATGAAAAAGTTTTACTTTTGTATTGTAAGGTAACTGAGAACCTCATAAATTAATATAAATAAATGTTATTTTAGCTAACAGAATGCTAAGTAATTTATTAAATATAAATCTATCTTATTGTTTTATCTATTTAAAGTGCTCACTGAATTTTAAAGATTAAGCTCGCATTTCTTTTATATATTTTCTAATAAAAGTAAGCATTATTTAAAGAATATTTATTATACATTGTTGTCCTCATAAGTCCATGTAATTATCCTAAATAATGAAATATTTCAGCATTCACAGTTCTCTTGAACAAGTGTAATTTCTACTAATATTTACAATTTACAACGAATATGTTTAATAATCACAAAAGAGATAATATTTATTTATAAACCTTTCATGGATAACAAAAACTGAAATAAATGTCTGTACTAATAACTATCTGCCCATTAAATAGCTGACATTTGTAACCTGGTTATAGAGAGAGACATCATTTTGCACTCTCGGACATTTTTCCAGCCATGAACTCTCTGCTGGGGCATGAAAAACTCACTTAACAAATTCATAAAAATCAATTAATTCAGACGCGAAAGTTTCGCACGCTTCTGCAGCTTTCCCGGATTACTCCCAGCGATGCCATTTGTCCAGGACCTCCTCCGCATCTCTCCCTCGCATATCCTGGGCCTGGGACGGCAGATAGTGGCAACAGTTTGTGTTATGAATATTTTAAGAGGCAGCCGTCTGTCTCTCCCTTGTCTAACCGAATAGAAAAACGACAATAAGGCAACAGCAGCAGCAGCAAAAGCAGCAGGGCCACCACAACAAAAAAAAAAAGTAAAGGAAATAAAGGACTGCGAGGAGCTGCAACTGCGGCGTAGAAACTGCAGTTTGCTCGCCACATTCATCTTAATTTCCTGTCACGACAATGACAACGAGGTTCGTTGCTTCGCTTGTGGTTCGGTGGGTGTCCCAGTCGGCGGTGGTGGTGTGGTTCCCTGGGTGGTCCATCACTCCGCACTCGCCACATCCTGGCCATCCTGGTCATCCTTGGCAAGTGTGTGCGCGCGTCTAGCCAAGCGGCTGACCAAAGTCCAGAAAACAACAACAGGAGCCACACATTTCACTGCCATTTTCTATGCACTTTGCTGGAAGGATACAATGTATTGTTTATGAGGTTTGCCGACCTGCCTGGCCAGCGTCCTGTCTTCAAGTCAAAGTTCTTAACCGCGCTGAAGTGGGACTCATGCATGGTAAATAGCTTTGGGGAATGGTCTTTGAAGGATGTTTATATCTTATCTTTTAATCTTTAAAATTGAATTATTCTCTTATTTCTGAATAACCTTTATTGGATGTATATTTATAAGCAACTCATATATTAATAACTTTTCTTTACACAAATTATTCATAATTATTAGGGACTTACTTATGCGACTCAGTTAGAGAACTCCTTCTGTAGTTTTCCCATCCTGGGGTTCCGCTACATTTTTTTTTTTTGCTCGTGTTGAGCACTTTTTAAGCCTTTGTAGCGGCTGTTGCTTTGGCTTTAGCCTTGGCATCTGTATCTGTAGCTGTATCCCGAAACTGTGCCGGCTTTGTATCCCATAGATGGAATTGCTCTCTCTTTCTGTCCCTCTCTCGTCCTTGGGCATCCTTATGCGTGGCAGTGCCAAATGCCGTCAAAAAGCAAAGGGGCCAGAAGCGTTTTGCCCGGGCGTTTCGCATAAACAAGGGTGGTGCCCTCATCCGTTTCACGCTCCTCTCTCTCCACACACCCTCCCTACGTCCGTCCGCGGTCCGCTGTCCGCTGTCCGTTGTCCTTTGTTCGCCGTTCCTGCCACCCAACTCTTTTGCTCGATGTTATCGCGTGCCACAGGATATTGCACTCTAAGCCAGTAGATGGCGTCATGTAAAGCTGGACAACATCCGATTAAAACTTTACGATGTGCGTGTGTCCGCCAGCTCCTCTGTTTTTCTGCCTCTGTCTGCGAATGCGAATGGGATTGGGAAAGGGGAAAGGGGAAAGGGAAAAGTGGGAAAGGGTCTCGTTGGTCAGCAAGTGGATAAATTCTCATTTACTGCTCTTTTAAGCATGCTGTTTTTCTCGCTCCTTCTTATCCCTGCTTTGCTAGTTATAGTTGGCCAGAAAAAAACATTGGGGCATCTTGGACTTGGACTTGGTCTACTTCAAAATTCGAACAGTTTCAATGCCCAAAAGGTGAAGATTAACCTGAAGATACTTAACATATTTTTCTTTAACTAAAGGTTAAACTTTTATTAAGCCTTTAACCATAGGTTAATCTTGAATTCATTAACGAAATAATGTTATTTATGAAAGAAGTATATTTTATTTATTACATTTTTTTTTGAACGAAGTTAATGTAATAATAATTTCTTAGAAAAAATAGCCAAGAAAATATGTTCCTTTTATTTAAAATAATTTAATTTATGAACTTTTTGCTGATATTATTTAATTAAATGTTAAAAGATGCACCTATCTTTTATTTACCTCATAAGCTGCTTAAGCTTTGATCAAGGGTTATCTTATTATATTAGGAATATTTTTGAAAATTAACCCAGAAAATAATATATTTTTGAAAAACTAATATGTCATTAAGTACATTTTTAACCAAACTTAATGAAATAATATTTACTTAGACAAATTACTTCGAAACGATATTCCTTTTGATACAATAATATTTTATTTATTACAATTTGTTTACCAAAAGTAATAAAATTTTATTTAATTTTAAGAATTACTAAGAAAGTCATATTATTTTTTAAAGAAGAATATTTGACTTAGTACATTTTGTAATCAAATTAGTTTGCTTAAGGTTAGGAGATGCCCCTACAAATTATATTTATATTTAATTAAAAAAATTACCAAGAAAGTCATTTTATTTTTGAAAAAAGAATATTTGATTTATTCTATTTTGTAATCAAATTAGTTTGCTTAAGGTTAGGAGATGCCCCTAAACATTTTGTATATAGCTCATAATTGCTTTACTTATTTTCGTTTTAACAAAATTATTATAATTATATTTAACTAAAAAAATAACAAAAATAAAACATAACTTTTTAACAAAAGCTTATTTCATCTTTCAATATATTATTATTATTATTATTATTATTGCTGTTATTATTAAATTTATTATTTTTCTTATTATTATTTTATAAATTTCTACGGAACATCTTCCTATAATATCTTAGTATATATCTCCTAAATAGCACTACTTCAACTACTAAAACTTCTACAACTAATTCCACCAAATCAACACCAAATAATTGCTTTAACATTATGTTATTAACAACTTCAATAGTTTCCCCCCTGAAAACAAAACCACAATAACAAACTGTAAACATTTCCATAGCTGTCATCTTGATAGTATTGTTTCCTGTTCATAAGGTCACTTCCCCGTAGAGTAGAGGTATCAATTAGTCCACGCCCCCCTGAAGTCCAGAGCCCGCTGTCGTTCAGTTTCAGCGTGTAAATTGTCCACTGGTTAGGGGTACACTAGCCCAGCCAAAGGACGAAGGACGAAGGGGCCACATTGGCTGAGTGGCAGGGTAATAGCGCGGCATGTTAAACTGACCGCAAGCATTGTTTATCATTAAGTGCGGCCCATGGGCAGAAGGACATACATACATAGACACACATGTGGGCGAGGGGCCAGCTCAGTTCGAGGATTGGGCCAGTTTCCCGGGTCAGCATGTGTCACATGACATATGTGCAGCCGGAATGTACTGAGAGCTCTTCGTCCACGGCTTCTGCACAACATTTTTCAGCTTTCCTCTGTTGCACGGAAAGAAATCAGACTAATATCAGTTTTTATAGATTTTTATAAGCATTTGGATTGATTTAAATCTTAATTAATTATTTGTTTCAGAGTTTTTTCTGGAGAATTTTTTCTAAGGAGTTAAGGATTTTTTTAGCAATTTTCTTCTTGTGAATTTCGATTTAATTCCTTAGCTTTTACTACCATTATTTCTCCTACTGTATACCTTTTTTTTCTGCCTGCCCAACATGTGTATTGTGGCTGCCTTGGGTTAATGGAGTCGTTAGTTAGGGCCACTAAAAACCAAATGAAAAGCTCAACTTTAAGCGCTCAAACATTAAATAAAGGAAATAAAATAAACTTAAAAGTTTTTCTCTTTTTTTTTTGGCTTTGTTTAAGCCATTTTCGGCAAGCAATTCAGCTCTGCCCCGCCTTTTGCAGCGAGTGCATGCAAAACTTTTGTAATTAGGAAGCAATGTCGGTCATTAGTGCGGCAGCTGGGGGTCCGGGAAGGAGAGAGCGCATCCCGGCGAATACCCGGGGATATGGCCACAAAAAGGCGCCGGCAGTCAAAACAACAATGCACAAATGTGTGCAGCAGCGAAAACCCCAAAAATTTCCTTCCACATGGAGGAAGATGGAATGCACTTCCGAAAAGTCAGACGGAGTCGGAATATTTCCAGCGAGAGAGATAATTACGAATTTTCAATGTGGCTGAGAGATAGCAGCGTAAGTTATGCCTCACAGTCATAACCGAATCACAAGAGGAATATTTTTCTTAGCATTCCAGCAGAAGGAAAATTTTTTTTAAGTTTAAATTAATCAGTAAGAGATACAATTCCATCTTATATAGTATTATTTTGGAAATGTGTCCTACTCCCGGCCACAAAAACTCCAGACTGCCATTGAGACAATGAAAAGGAACCGCCGCGGCTGCGGCCAATGAAGATGGTGATTGCAGGCGACAAAAAATTTCAACGCAGTTGGGGTTTTTGTCCCTGAGCTGGACAGAATCTGGCTGGATCTCCGGGCACAATTGGACGGGCATCGAGCGCAATTTTAATAAAGTTTGAATGCAAAACTTTGCGATTTGAAATGCGCATAAAAGTTAACTATTTCCGACGGTCCAGCAGAGCTGGCTGAAAAGTGAAAAATCCGAGAATGTGTGTGTGTGGAAAAGTTGCAATTTTTGCGGCGATCATTCGATGGGCTAAGTTGAAGTTTTGGAATCCAGAGTCCGGAGTCCCTAGTCGAAACCCCGGCAAACAGCGGATGTGACAACCGCGCACCCCCACCGCCCACCCGCTGCCCGTCTGACTGACAGAAGGCGCTGGCTGTCCTTGTCGCAGTCTCAGTCTCTTACTGGCCATGGCCATAAATTAAAGCCAACAAACCGAGTGCGGAAGCAAAGTAGCAAGCGGCTGGGGGGGAAGGGGGGAAGGGGGTTGGGGTAGCCAAAAGCCAGGACAAGTGGATTTTCAGGCATTGCATCTTGGGCCATGGAACAGGGACAGCGAGTGGAAATAGAAGTTGGAATGCGACTGAGCCAGGAACTGCGACTGTAACTGTGACTTCGACTGAGCGGAAGCGCAGGCTGTGCTGCTAAGTAGCCCCGAGCTTCTATGGTTAACGATCAACTTGGACACTCACAGCCAAAGGAAGCTTTGAAAAGAAAATAAAAACCATTATTTCGAGTAGGTATCTTTCTGGCGTTTGTACAAGGGTTAATCAGGTCTTTAAGTGGCGCCCAAAAGTAGGCTGGAATATTTTTTAACTTCCCAGAAAAAAAAACAAATTTACTTTAAATTTTTGGACTACAATATTTGATTGTATACTTTTGCTATTCTAGAAGTATATAAACCATATAGATTTAATTCTCAGAAAATTCTCATATTTATATTGTATTTTTACCAAGTGTATAACCAACAGTAGATGGAAATTCTCCAACATCCCGAGGGAGATATGGATGTGGTACTTGGAAGGAATGGACAGTTATTGCCTGCAACTCTTAGAGGAGTTTGGTGAGTTAATACAGAGAGATTATTTATAAACATTTATTTGGTTTTAAAACTAAAACAGGAGAGATTCTATTATTATTGTAGGAGAAAGATGTATGGAAGCTTTCTAGAAAAGAATTTACATGAAAAGACGGTCCATCTAGACATATTTTACCAATCATATTATAAAGCTACTAGAGACTGTGACATCAAGGCAATCTATTGCAGCGGCTTTTCCCATTTATTTTTTTAAACAAAGAAAATACATCTAGTATTAAGCATGGCCTATTCTATGAAATAGCCTTGAGATTACCTTGGCATTGACCCCCCTTAACTGCAGGTTATGACGGCATTTCAAAGTCTGCTAAGTGTTATCACGAATTAATAGATATTTTAATGGCCCTGCATCCTATATATAAGTTCAAAAATTGCACTTGGTTATGCAGTCAAACATGGTATCTTCGTGGGTTTACTTGTTCCTATGGTGCACCCTCTACTCTGGAGTGCTCGCAGCTCCCATAGATGAGGATCCCGAGCTGACGGATGGCTACTTCGAGGGTGATATCATTTTGGATGTTGAGCGGAATGGACTGTTAAACCCACTGCGTCAGTGGCCAAATAAAACTGTTTTCTACAAAATCTCAGACGAGTTTGGTATGACATTACATATCCTGTGAAGGAATTCATACATTTAATATTATTTTTCTTGCATTTTTTATCCATTGTAGATCCATCTTTCGTGGCTGTTATAGAGCAGGCCATGCGAGGAATCGAGGCATGCTCCTGTATTCTCTTTGTGCCCGCTGTCAATGAGACGGAATATGTCTTTATAAACGTGTCCTCAGCTGGATGCAACTCTCAGATGGGCTATGTGGCTGGTGCTATGAGAACCATGAATCTTAAACCTGTTACAGTGGGCCTGGGCTGCTTTCAAATAACAGTCGTTCAGCACGAGTTATTCCATGTCTTGGGATTCACTCATCAGCAGAACTCACCGGATCGTGACAAGTACGTGAAGATTGTGGAGAAAAATATTATTGTGGGCAAGGAGAGTAGCTTTGCGAAGAGATCAGAAGCTAATTTCGGAAACTTTGGCCAGAACTATGATTATGGAAGCATGATGCACTATAAGCAATTCGCATTTTCGAGTAATGGCAATCCCACTATTAAGGCATTAAATTCTGCTTACCAGAATCTAATGGGTCAACGCGAAAAGATGTCAGATGTCGATATCAAGAGACTCAATACAATGTACAAGTGTCCAAGTTAAATGTGAGATTGAAATGCATTGTTTAACAAAGAAAATAAAGTTGCTTTTAAGCTGATAACATATGTATATTCTTGTTTTATCACTTGAGGGAATATTAAGAATTTGATTATAAAGTTGACTTATTGTTGATACATTTTGGTTAGGAAATAAATCAAATTGTGGAACACATTTTGGGAGTACATTTTTATAGGTTCCACAATTAACTGTCTGTGGCTAAAATCTCATTTAAAATGCCAAGAAAATTTTGTCGCTTTTGTAGTGAATTATTTTCAGTGTGCTCGTGCCTTGAGATTGGCCTGGATTGCTTGGCCTTGGCACCAATAGCTTTAAGTTTTGGCAATATTTCAGTTTAGATTTTGCTGCCGTCTTATCAATTACCAATTAGATTATTTTATGAACCCCGCACAATATATAAATTCGAACGTTATGCTTTCGAACTCATTCTAAAATGATTTCTGTGTGGCTTCAATTGTTCCTGTTGGGATCTTCTCTCTGTTCTGGGATCTTTTCGGCTCCCTTAAATACAGATCCTTACGAGGATTCTTATGGATATTTCGAAGACGATATAATTATTGACTCTGATCGTAATGGACTATTGGCACCGGCAAGGATCTGGCCGAATGCCACTGTTCCTTACAAGATCTCCGAGGAGTTTGGTATGTAAAATTGTGCGTTTTGGTATATAAAGTTTTTCGTATAATTATATTTCCCCCCCTAACCTATGCAGAGGCTCCCTTTGCGGCACATATCGAGCTAGCCATGCGAATAGTCGAGCAATCCTCTTGTGTTCGCTTTGTGCCCGCTACTGGAGAGGAAGTCTATCTGTCTGTGGTGACAAGTAACCTATGTAACGCTATGTTGGGCTATGGAACATCTATTAGACTCATGAGACTTATGCCAGTTGAGGTCGACAAAATGTGCTTTAGGCTGGGAACCATCCAACACGAGTTGCTACACGTGTTGGGATTCGCTCATCAGCAAAACTCCCCGGATCGCGATGAGTATATAACGATTGTGGAGGAAAATATCACTCCGGGTAAGGAACATAACTTTGTGAAGAAAGATGCCGCCCTATTTGGAAATTATGGCCAACCATATGACTATGGCAGTATTTTACACTATGGTCCTAAAGCTCTTTCTATAAATGGTGAGCCCACTATTGTGGCTCTGAAAGCAGAGGCTCAGGACCAAAAGGGCCAACGCGAGAAAATGTCTGAGGTCGATGTTAACAGGCTTAATACCATGTATAAGTGTCCCATTCAATTGTAAACTTAGCAATAACTATTTATAAATTACAATAAAACATTAGTTTGATTATAAATTATAAATATTGTGAATTAATTGCAAAGGTTTATCGATGACTGGCTGACTGAACTCGACTCAGTTCTGGCAGATTTTGCTGTATTTCAAATTCCCCTACCGCTTATCACAAATCAATCACAAGTGGCTCGGTTTATAGCCTCACGCTTTGCGATAATTAACAAATTATTAGCAGTTAATGCTTTTTAATTCAGTCGAAAATGATTGCTGCTTGGACCCACTTGTCCCTGCTGGGCATATTCTGCTCTGGGGTGTTAGCAGCTCCCTATAATACACCTCAGGAGGTAACGGATCCCGAGCTGACAGCTGGATACTTCCAGGGAGATATGGATATGGATTTCGGGCGAAACGGGCAAATATCGGAGACGAGTCGCTGGCCAAATGCAACTGTTCCTTACAGGATATCCGAGGAGTTTGGTATGAAAACCTAAGATATCCGTGGAACTTGTTTTTGTTAAATTTTTTATTACACTCCTAAACCTTTCTAGATGCTCCCCATGTTGCATACATTGAGCTGGGAATGAAATTCATCGAGTTAGCTTCCTGCATTCGTTTCGTGCCCGCTGCTGAGGATGCGGAGGACTATGTTTCGGTGGTAACCTCCACCACGGGTTGTAGCTCCAATGTCGGCTATCTGCCGGGTATAAGAAATGTGAGACTCAAGCCGGCAGAACTGGACACAGGTTGCTTCAAACTGGGAACCATCCAGCACGAGCTGCTCCACACCTTGGGCTTCCATCACCAGCAGTGCTCGACGGATCGCGATGAGTACGTTCAGATTGTGGAGGAGAATATCACTGAGGGTCATGAGAAGAACTTTGTCAAGTACGAGGCCGATTATGTGGGAGACTTCGATCAGTCCTATGACTATGGAAGCATTTTGCACTATAGTTCCAAGGCGTTTTCGAAGAATGGCCAGGCCACCATTGTGGCCCTGCAGCCGGAGGGTCAGGCACAAATGGGCCAGCGGCTGATAATGAGTGCTACCGATATCAATCGACTCAATACCATGTACAAGTGCCCAGTGCCATTGTAAAAATTGGCAATAAAAAATAAAATTTGCAACAAAAAAAAAGACATTTTTAAAATGGTAATAATCTTATCAGCTATCAATCGGAAGTTAATGATTGCTAAAAAGGTAATGGGGAGTTGTAAAATGTTATCAGCGAAAGCTTCCAGAGACTTGCTTGACTTTTGGGAAGTAAAATTTATAGTAGACTACAAAATCCAACAACTTAAATTGATCTCTTGTTAGGTGATTCATTTCTATAACATTTTAGAAAGCTTCCATTATTTGTTGCTAAGGAAAATATTTATTTGGATTTTATTAATAATTATATATATTCCTTTACCTTTAGTTTTTGTCAATTCCTTTTGTCCTAATCAATGTTAGCTATATGCTTATCAATAGAAATTATAAACACTTAAAAAAAACAAGTGATTAATGATAAGTTCAGACCTGATAACTTAGCTTTTTGAACAAAAAATTCGCTATACTTTCTCTACTCTCTCATTTTTGTTTGAATTTTACTGAAAGTTAAGCATAGGACATATCTGTATCTATGTACTTGAAGATAACAACAAGTCGAACTACCTTATCAGTTACCTATTTTATAGTTCTGCATTTTCCAAACAAGTGAAACTTCAAAACGAAAAACTTGCGCTCTTTCACCTGGGCACGAATATAGCCGCGGCATCAGCTGATTAGATAAAAACCAAGGTGCCTTATCTTATCAGCACTGGAAGTGTGTAGGGCAACCGTCACAGGGCATATTATTTCGCTCAAATATCTGAAAGGTTTTCACTTAATAATTAACATAAATTCCTTATTAAATGCTGTTTAAAACTACTCAAAATTATTATAATAAAATAGCATTGCATATTTAATGTCGAAAGATTTAAGGTTTAATCAAGACTCAGGAAAATGTGTAAACTAATATAACCCAAGACTGGAAGGTAGCTTATCAGTTAGTCATGGCCCGAACTCAGAGACAATGTTCAATCAGTCGAGAATTACCGAGCATTGCCAAGCATTGGCAAGCGCCTCGAAAATGACAAATCATTAATTCCAGTCAGAAGAAAGTAATGGTCGTGGCCAGCCTATGGCTCTGCAATGTGTCGTAAAGCCCAAAATGTGGTTGGGCCTTAAGCAGATCCTGCTCTACGTGGGCCTCCTGCTCTGCGTGCTCCTCCAGGTGTGCAGGAGCAAGACCCAGTCGCAGATGTTCTGTCCCACCGTTTGCCACTGCGATCTCCACGCCCAACGCAATCGGGCCATATGCAGGTGAGTTTTATTTTTATTTTTTGTTTTTGTATATGTTATTTATTATTTATTTTTTTATTATGTACATTTTCCAGTGCCAAGCGCTTGATAAGCGCCAATATAGAAATGCCAAAAACGGTCGAGTTGTTGGATTTAAGCTACAATGATATAACCAGCATTGATGATGACTCCTTCAAGGCAAGTGGATAGAAACATTTAAAGTTTTAGCTGTTGAAAAATATGATTTACGTAATGGTTGTATTTATTTATATTTGCAAATGCAAGTATATATATTTATAATGCCTCGAGTCGTTTTATGCGATGACAAAGACCACTTAATTCCTTGAAAGTAGTAGCTGTTTTTTGTGAAAACATTACTCACAATCTTATCGTAAAAACAAAGTATATTTTTATTTGCTAGCAGAAAAAGGTGCTTGTGTATAAAATAATGTTAGGATTATAATATTTGTTATTAAACAAATGTAATACCTTATAAATTAAAAAAAAGCTCATTCTAAAACAGTTATAGTACAAAAAATTATTTTAAAAATTCAACCACTTTCTTTAATGGTAGCATTATTTTGTAAAATTATGTTCTTAATTAGGTTTCTTATTTATATATATTAGGAATACATATTTCTTAAGAAATACATTTATTTAATAATTATATTTTACACCCACAGACCACCATTCACCTGCTTAACCTTACACTGGCCCACAACGCCATTAGCACCTTGTATGGCGATGCCTTTGCGGAGCTGCATCGTCTCCGGTATTTGGATCTTTCGTATAATCGCCTGGAACAGATCGATGAGCATATCCTGGAGGGAAATGGCCAATTAATTCACCTCAATCTGGAAGGCAATAAGCTGGCCACCCTGGGAGGTGGACCCATTTTGCGGAGTCCAACTCTCCGCTCACTCAATCTGCGCAATTCCCAGGTAAATCAGTTGGGACTGATGCTACTGAGTGCACTGCCCCAATTACGCCAGCTGGACTTGGCCCAGAACCTCCTGTTGACGCTAAGTCCCGGGGATTTCCATGCCCCACGATATCTGGCCTCGCTGAATGTGGAGGAAAATCCCTTCAATTGCGATCGGGCATTGGCCAAAGTGGCAACCGGGTTGCGACAACGTGGAGTGGCGCTCTTCATGAGCGATTGCATGGAGGAGGAACAGGTGGAGTCTGGCCAATCGGAGGTGGAGGAAATTAAGGAGACGGCCACCATGAAGTTCGAGCGTTTGGAGCATGTGGAGCAGCCGAGCACCCAAGGACCACAGTCTGTGCTGGAAATCTGGCGGGAACTGGACTCTAGTGAGGAGGACGACAGCGAGGAGGACAACGGCCAGATGTCCTCGCTTAGCGACGTTTGCGAAGGAAGTCGCGAGAAGCTATGTCTGCGGTATCGCACCTGTCTGGAGCGTGTGAGCCATGAACTCCTGGCCGGCGGAAGTCCCCAACTGGACGATGGCATGGAACGCACACACTCCTACGACGAGGACGACCTCAAGTTGGCCTTCATTGTGGGCGGCGCCACCGGCGTCTGCATGGTCATCTTTATCATCACCTTTGCCCTGTGTCTCAAGAGTTGCTGCGAGATGCGCAAGAAAAAGACCAGCGAGGAGGTGACCGATGGGGATTCAGGTGGGTCCTTTATTCAAGATGATTATGGCTTAAAAATATATAATAAAATTTTAATATTATATTTATTATCCTGCTTAACCCAGCCCCCCTGGACCCCTCGCAGGAGAGCCTGCCTACCATCCACACCTGGACTCCGCAGCGCTCACGGCATCCAAGGCGCTCGAACCCGCAGCGTCCCTACAGCTCCACCTCGCGTGCCATAGTCCGGCAGCCTTACGGACCGCAGGATAACTTTGTATCCCGGCTGTTTGGACGACCGGCCAGGAGTCAGTACTACAGGACCATCAATCAGAACACGGCCACGCTCATCCGACGCCTGAGCCGCAGCAACCTCTTCAGTAGTCGCGATCGAGAGCCGGTAACGCCAACAACGCCACCACCACAGACTTCTACAGCCCGGTTCTACACGGATGTGATGGAGCAGGGAGCCACCAGGCCGGAGACACCGCCTCCAAATTATGGTGATGTTGTGGTCATCGATAATTGTGATACGAGTAACAAGTGATGATGCCGCCGCTTCATCGTTCTTTATGTATCTAGTTATTAAATATTTTAAGATATCGCTCTGCTCATGCTTACCTCATTTATAAGAAAAACTGCGCTTAAAATATAAGCAGAATTCACTTGAAACATAAATGTTTTTAAATTTAAAAAATGCACATTTATCTTAGTAGATTTTTAAGCCTTTGAAGGAGAATAAAATGTATATATTGTACTCAAATATTATTTCTAATAATTAAAATTAGGATAAAATTCTATTGGGCCTTTAAAGCGGAAATTCTTACTTAATAATTTTAACTTCTTAGTTAAATTTTCTTAAAAATATCACACATTATTTAAACATACATATGTTAGATTTAATCGATTTAATTTATAATTTAAATTCCTCATCCACCAGAGCCCCCCGAAAGATCCCCTTTTGGCCAGGCCACAACATCATGTTCTCAAGCAAGCCCCTGAAAAAACTTAAACTATTCTTCATTCCCATTCGCTTACTCACAAAAATATCAATTGGGGAATTCCCGCATTTTTGCCTTCCTCTTCCCGTTTCTTGGATGAGCATTACTTTTACAAGACTTGGACTTGCAGCTGCAACAAATCGCAATAAAAACTTTTGACAAAACTATCAAAGTTGGCATCGTGGGGGGGGGGGGTATGGCAGAAGCAACTGTGAAATTGCCACAGGAAAATCCCCAAAAAAAAATTCAAGTAGCAAAAGTTTACACACTCAAATAAATGCTGTGTGTGTTGCGCGGAATGGAGTGGAGTGTGAGCTCTCTTTGGGCACCCCAGCTCGCCGACAGACAAATCGAAAAACACCACAAAAGAAAATAAAAACCGCATAAAAAATACCATAAGAATAAAACTGTAAAAACTGAAAGGAAAAAAATATAGAAGAGAAGAAGAACGGCAAACCCAACAATTTGCACTGCAAAGCGTCAAAAGTGTCTCCAAAGAAACAACCACCAAAACCCGACCAGATACGAAAAAAGAATAAATATATTTATATATATGTATGTATATATAGGGAAAGAAAGAAAGTCCAAGTTATGTTGCAATAAAGAAGAAAAAGGTCGCTGGTTTTTGTAAAAACTGTATGTGATAAAGCACTGAAAGAAGGGTCTTAGAGGAGGCTTAGGTAATAATAATACGACTTAATTAATAATAATATAAATAATTTATGTGGGGAGAAATATCGTAAATTAAATTATTTAATAACTTACATAGGTTAGATATTTGAATAAGAAAGGAGGAAAAGGAGCTATTGTATTTTTTAAATGGTAAAAACTAGCCATATTAAAAATATTTCTTTACTTTTACTTATTATATTCTCTTAGAATAATTTTGCTTGATGCTCTATAAAAGGATTATACATCTTTTTAAAATAGAAATAGATAGAATTTTGTTTTCTACACAATATTTAATTAATTAAACACTATATAAGACCTATAATTCAGTACAAATATAACATAATTCTCTGTTACTTTAATTGCCAAACGTCTGGACACCTGACTCCTTAAATATTCCTCTACAGGTATCCTGACTGAGCCGGAATAAAAATCCTGCTGGCATTTTCAACGTAAACTCCACTCCTTAATTCATCCTTCATTTGCCAGTTCGTTTGTAAAGCAAATTTGCTGTGTGGCATCTTCTAGGGTTCTGTTGTTAAGTGTTTGTCTGGCTGTCTATCTAGCTATCTATCTATCTATCTACCTATCCATCCCTCCAAACGTATCTGTGTTTTGTGGTGCCAACTTTCATTGCACTGAGCTCGTCGCTCGTTGCTCGTCGCTGCGGTGCACAAAAGTTAACGTATCCTGGGACCAAAGTTGCGTTGTCAACAACCAAAACGCAGGATACAAAAAAAAAAAAACGAAATGCATAGGAAATGGGGGGAAACCCAAATCGAGGAAGCTCAACCGAAGGAAAAAATGCTCACCATGGGAGCCAGGGCGGAGGGGGAAGTTACACAGCTACAGAGCGTGAAAAAATATCTAAATCCAACATTAATGAAAAACTTTTTGCATAATCCACGAATCCAAGCCCCAAGCCCCCCCGCTCGGCCAGTCCCCCAGTGGAAATGCAGCCAAGCGAAATCCTTTGCGGGAAGGGAGGAACTCCCCGTCGAGTGAATAAAATGCAATAGAAGAGGACCGCAGGATAACAAAGCAACAGATTCCGCTGGGAGGCGGTTGGGAATGGGATTTTTGAGGCAGCATTGAAGGACACGCCAAGCGGCTTAAAAGGTGCTGAAGGTTACACCGCCGCATCGAAGGAAGTAAGTGATGAGATGGCTCAGACTTTGGGGTTTTGGGGAGTTGCGAAAGTCGCACTAAATCTAAGCCAGGGCTTGGAAAAGTGGGCAAGTCGATTTGAAAGGGAATCGGTGTAGGGAAAACTGATTGGAAAATGGCAGAAAAGAAGATCAAACGCTTTCAAAGTCTATTGTATGGCGCTCTGTAATTTAAAGGGTTGAATTTATTGTAGAAAAATAACCAAGAGTCTCGCTCTTGCTAGTTAATAAAATATATATTTATGGGTAAGAATGGTACAAATAGTTTATGGCAAAGATGAAACCCTAATTCCCTAATGACACCTACTCTTGTATGAACCCCCCGTATCGATATAACCTCGTTATCCATTTCCCCAAAACCCTAACCCTCAATCTAAGGATCTGTGTGCTTCATAAGTTTCAGTTACCTGTGATTTGTTTGCCGAGTGTTAAATGGCTACATGGCCATTTGCCAACACTTTGCCCGCTGCAGAGTAAATAAATTAAATTCTTATTTGCCGGCGTTCGGACGGTGGCAGTAAGGTAGGTTGCCCTCCGGGTACGGTGTAAAAGTTTCAGCAGTCGCCGGACACGGTCGCCGTGTCGCCTGCGACTTTCGTCCTGCGTCCTGCTCCTGCTCCTGCAAGAGGCGTCGTCGTTGCCGTCGTGTGTTGCAATAACAAACTCATGCTAATTGCTTTGCTAACAACTCCTCGCAGCAACAGAAACAGAAGCAGAAACTGTGCAACTGCAACAGCAAAAGCAAAAGCAACAGCAACAGCAAAAGCAACAGCAAGTTGCACTGACAATAAGAGAGCAGAAAACGCAGCAAGGACAATAAATATCAGCAGTAACTGGGAAGGCGCTAAGGCTACAAGTCCTGGCTACCTTTAATTACGGTTTCACAGGACATCAGACCGCACACACACGCTGCTGCTAACTAGTTGCACATGGCACAGATACACTCATGACACGATTGACCTCTCGCCTTCGGGATGTAGCCGCTGCCATTTCCTCGACGCGTCTGGACAGTGTCTGATACGCTGGGAAAAATTTTAGGGAATATCAGTAACGAGATAATATAACTGAGTTAAGTTTTAATAACTTATTATAATGTTTTCCATGATACGAGTTAAGATTATATTTAACCCCAGTTGTTATATAAAATAAGAAGGCTTTGTTAAGGGAATATTTTCGTTTCTTTCCTGAACAATAATTAAAATTATAAATTAAATAATTCCTAATGAATTAAATAATGAAATATGCTCAGCATTATCTGTATTATATTTTGCTACTGCCAGCTTAGTATTAGTATTATTTTTTCTTTAGGGATACGCCGCCTTACTTTGTATTTATATTAATTAAGTACCATATATAATTTTAGATTTCCTTTCTCTCTGTGCAGGACCTCCTTCTTCTGTCGGTTTATAGAATTTGCACACGAACTTGCGATAATTGCTGGGAAATGACATAAAAATGCAATTAAAGCCGGTGGACGCTGTGGAACGGGATCCCAGCTCGTTGAAATGAGCATTCAATTAAGCGGCAGCCAACGAGCTGAAAGAGAGAGAGCGTGTCCTGGAATGGGAGTGTCCTGTTTTCGTGTGTCTCCCTCCTTCTGTCACGGCCATGCACACTTGAGGGGCGACAACGTCGAGGGCGTTTAGAAAATGATTTTTATCTTTATCAAATTAGAAAACGACAACAGCAAGCTGGGTGCGGGGGAGAGCACCAGTGCGCTCCGGTATCCCGATTCCCGATCCCAGATCCCCCCAATGCCTCCGGCTCCTTAGCCATCCCGTCGGTGGTGTCTTGGCCGTGTCGTAGCAATTAAAACTCTGCCATGGCATTGTGTAGATTACATCGCCGGCGATTCTGGGGCGTGTCCCCTGGTCAGTGGGCAAATGTTAAATGCTTTGAAGTTTATTTCTAGATTTGCACGACTGAACTCGGTGAATCCCTATGTGGGAGTAAGTATATGAATGGAAATGGAGGGACCCAAATGGTCGTGGGCGGATATATCGCATTAGGAGTCTGCAACTATTAGCAGATTACATTTGTTTAGCACAGCCCCGAAAGAGGGTTCTAGCTGGGGGTGTATATATGTGCACACACACTATGTACACATACATAGTGGCAGGGAAAAGTGTCGCCCTAAATATTATATAGAAAATATTGTATAGTTTGCTAAATTGAAGTTTGAATTATCGAAAAATATCACAGTTAATAATAAATGATTGATACTTATTATTATAATAATAATAATATTATCAATAATTATTGATAATATAAAACAAACGTCCGAAAATATATATATAAAATATATTCGACTTTTTTACTGTTTAACAATAATAATTAAAAACACTATAAGTCTCTTTTTTGGCACAATTTGGTAAATCAAACAGAATATCGATTTATTGCGCATATATCGCAACGTTGAAATATCGATTTATGTATCAGCATGTGCGTTAAATATCGATACCTTATGAGAATAACGATATTTTCAGCAAATCCAGCTTAAAATGATATCGAATGATTTAATCGAATCTTAGAGTATTTTTATTGAAGTTTAAATAAATATTTAAATTGACTATAATCTATTCCAAGTTTTTTTATAGAATTTCACAAAATATTAATTTAATTAATATATGTATGTATACTTTAATATACATTATATATTCGACTGATGTAATTAAAGTCTTAAAGATATTTTTTATAAAGAATTGTACATTACAATAAGCCTTTAAAAAAATATTATATTATATTAAAATTTGTAATATAAATATATGTGGCGGGGTTATATTTTTCATTGGGGACTTTCTAAGACAAAAATTCAGGCCCAGTAGGTTTGATAAATTCATATAATAAATATAATACACTTAATACACTTAATTTCTCAACCGTAACCGCAATTACACTCCCTTTTCAAGCTCGACCAGCGTAAGGATCACCTTACATCCTTTTATAAATTACTTTTTTGTATCTCCTTCTCTCGAAAAACAAAATCCCCCATTTAAGCAACAATTGCGGCTGCCTGTTGCCATTCGTGTCGCTCGTACAATCTGACAATTTATCCCTGGCGACAGTTAATTTTTAATTTAATGCACGTTTGCTTTCTGGCACACAAAAGCCCAGTTCATTGCCTCATTCGCTTTCTTAATGCCGTTTGGTGACTGTTTTCAATTTACATGAACAGGACACACAAAAGGACCCCCTCACAGACGTGAGGACTCTCGCTCTCTCTCGCTCTCTCTCTCTTTCTGGTCTCCGGTCAAAAACTGCCATTGGCGGCATTTTACACGTCACAGGTGAGGAGTGAGGGTGAAGCAGGTGGAGAAGGACGAGGCCCCTGGCCAAATGCGCCCTGGGGACACTCGTGTTTTTTCGCTTTCGGCCCCCCGCCTCCCTGCCTAACTTTTTCCCCCAGTAACTCTGCTAAACTTCCACTAAACATTTGCCTTCAATTTTGTGGCGCTCTTTTTTTTTACGCTCTACACTTTTTTGCCTTCGAACTTGTTTGGCAGTTTGGCTGTCGTTTTCTGTTGCTTTTTCTGCGGCTGTCTCTGCCATAGTCAATGTACTAAACATTTTTTAATGGCTTGTTTTGTGGCCCAAAGTTGTTGACTGGTTGACTGGCCAGCAACCTTTTAATGAGTTTGTTTCCTTCCAGAAAGCTGTCTTTTATTATTCACAGCTTCATCAATATTTTTGTCAAGTGGCTGAAAGAAGTCATAACAAAGGGGGGAAGACAAGCTAGAAAAATACGTGTTTAAGGGTAAAGTTAAATTTTATGAATACGGTGTGGTTATTTTTAAGAAAGTTTTCTGTAGAATACAGGAAAGTGATTTTTGTTTAACTTTAAAAACCTTTAAAAAACAATATAAAATTATTTTTGTGATCAATTTTTTCTAATTTACTTTTAGAAGCATCTCAGCATTTTATGAATGAAATAAAAATTAAAATAACTTAAAGCTCGTGTCAATAGTTACCCAAAAGCTTAGACTATTTTGTTTATAATTTAAATTCTCCTTTTATTTTAAATAATTTATTTTAGATACTCTTCCCCAAGAGCCTTCAAATACCCAGCAATATTTAAGACAAACCTATGCCAGGCTTCTGGTCAAAATCATAAAAACCCAAAGCCTGCTGTGGCCGTAAAGGGCTAAACAAAGTATTGAGCAGTTTTTCTCGTATTAACCCCTGAGTGCTGCTTGCCTCATTGGCTGCCATTTTATGGGATTCCACAATTTTGTTTGCTCAATTTCATAAGCAATTGTGCATCGCACTGCAATTGCACCGACTTCTTCCATGCGCGCCTAAATGTATGCAACGCACACGTACACAAGAGATGCTAATGTATGCCAAACACACACACACACACATACGCTGAAACATTTCTGAATTTCAAAATGGACGCAAACGAAGTTGCCGCTCACAAAAGCATGCTGCACAAAAGCAGCAGCAAAGTTGCTTCTCATCACGGGCCTGCGTTCTTGCTTTGCTTTCCTTTTGGGGCCGCGTGGATGTGTGGAGAAAGTTTATCGGGCTCTACGAAAATTTTTCTCCTTCTGAACGCATCACAAGAAGTGCAATTTTTTCATCTATTCAAGGATTGAGAGCGTTGATTGCTGGAAGGAAGTTGTTTAGGCGGTCGAGGGGAAATGAGAATATTTGATTGAGATTAGTTTTGCATTGGATTAACTTCATTTAGCTTTATCTTAATTATTTTAAATATAAACGAGTTTTTAGAGGTTACTTTTTTGTTGTTATTTATTCATTACAAATTGTTCTTGAAGCGTAAGTTAACGTAATTCTTTATCTTAGCTTGTTTTATCTCTGACTAACGATTTCAAGGATTTAATTAGGAAGAAAAAATTGTTTAAAAAATATTTATATTACTTAAATGTCAAGAAATATTTAGTAAAAAATGCAATAAAATGTAGGATTATTTTTTCATAGTTTTCTCATAATTATTTTATAAGTTTCAACTATTTTATGCAGTATTTGCCATCGTAAAGTGCACATATAATAATGATAATGTTTATTTTGCATAAAATAAAATACAGCAAGCAAACCTTTGGAGTCGTAGGGCATTTTTAAGAGATATTTTTACATAAAAAAAACTCTTAAATAAATAAAAACTAAATATTTGATAGAAAAAACTGCTAAAAAATAATACGAAAACTCCTCGACAGGCTCTCTGAAAACCGAATCATTGTGAAAGTTTCTGCCGGAGTTGCACTCGCCTGATTTGCAGTTGGGTTGGCAAAGCGGTTCGCCGGGCGAAAATGGCAAAGTGGTAATGGGTGCCTTGAATGAAATGTGTGCGAAGTTTGTGAAGTAGTTTCAGGTTTGTTTGCCATGCATCATAAATCCATTTTGTGACCGCAAACGTTGCTAGGGAAACTCCTTGGGCCCGAGGACCGTGAGCGACACCGGGCACCGGGACCATGGCCGGTTTCGGGTCAAGTGGACAAAGTGGTCAAGTGCCTGATTAGCCTTTAATTTGAGGTCCTTTGTTAATTTAGATCCGGTGAACCCGCCCAGGGATACGGGGTCATTGCAGATGGATGGCTGACAAATGTCCACTAAAAGCCCTTGTTGTTCCCAGTTCAGGGACGAAAGTAATTATTCGGTTAAGAGAGGGGTATCGTCCCAAAGCGACGCTGCCGCCATTCAATTTTCGGAACCAAGTGGGGGGCGGGGCGTGGCCGTGTTGTGTGCTAATTTCCGGTGCTCATATTCGGCAGACAGTCACGCCCACTTACACAGCAGCAGCAGCGAAGGGGGCAACAACAAATTGCAACCCACATCCTGCGACGACGCCGACGATGACGTTGCTTGATGTTAATGATGACGTCCAGCGATGACGATGACCAGGCGATTGCAGTCCCTGCACAACAACAACAAAAATATATAAACAACAATAAACCCAGAGAAACAACAGCCAGGAGCTGACACTCCTGCTAGGGCCAAGCATAACATACTAAATCTATTATCCTTTCACCGAATCTTTATTTTCATTAACCTACCACACGCATTTTGGCCTTAAATAAATATATTTATCAACCCCAGAGGGGGCTTTTACGGGAAATAAATAAAATATGTTATGGAAAAACCATTTTAAACTAAGTAAAAATATATTACAAAATCATTTGGCAAACTGAACAAATTCATAGCAGTTTTGAACTGCAAAAAAACGTACTTTTGTGGCACCTAAGCCTTAAGCCACTATCGAAGCTCTTAAATATTTCAATTGTGCTTGGCGGACCATAACTTTCCCGCCTCATGAGTCACGAGTAACCCGAATGCCCAGGAGTCGTTGCAAAAACAGCCATCAAATGCTCATTCAATGCGCAGCATTGTCCTCGTGCCTCGTTCTTTATCCTGCCCTCCTGCTTTGGTGGTGGTGGTGTTGTTGTTGCTGTTGTCGTCTGCCCCTTGTCCAGTCGACCGGGGCGAGTGTCCTGGCAGGACTGCCTACCCCCCTGCCTCCCTCCCTCCCCGGCCGTAAGTGTTTGCAGCAATCAGTTATGACCCTTTTGCAACAGCAGTGTGGCGCCACCAACAACAATGCACATTTCAGGCATCCTTGGCAACTTGCTTGCCCACTTCCTGTGGCGATTGTCAACAGAGAACGTCGGTTATGTTCGTTTTTGTTTTTTTTTTGTGTTGTGCTGCTGGACTTTTTCTCTGGTTTTATCCCCTGCGGGATGATGTTGGCAGCCTCTATAAATCTGCACAAATTGGCAGCCCTGTGGCTGCATTAAAAAATATTTTATAAAAGAGCAAAAGTAAATAAATACAGCGAAGGCCAAGCACATGTTGCCAGTCAGTTCTTTATGCCCGATTTCAACCCCCCATCCCCCGGTGGTCTTTTCCCCCCAACCGAACATCTGTTTGTTTATTTATGCTTGCAACGTTTATAAATCGCTTTCCAAAAAAATACCAAAAAAAAAAACAGAAAGAGAGAAAAGAAACGCCAGCGGAAAGAGCAGGGCACAAGGCAAAATCTGTGACTGACCAAGCGGAGACACTTTCTTGCCCACCCCGAAAGGTAGCGGTGAACAACGTGGCGTATGCGCGATGTCCTCAATTGAGTTGTCATGGCTGGCTGGCTGGCGGGCTGGCTGGGCTGCACTCTCGACCCCCTTGGAGCGAGCCCTCCTGTCCAGGGCCCCTTGGTGTCTTTGCCTTGTGCTGACCACACAACTTCATAAATCAGTCGACAAAACCGCATCGAACGCTGGCGTTTTGATGACCTTATTACTTGTCAGCCAGGAGTCGCAATTCCAGCAGCTAAGCAATGGTAAATATTTAAACGATGTACTGTGGTACAGGTACTAAAAAGGTTCTTAGTTTTGGGGAGAATTCTACAGACTTACTGATTTTTATAATTATATATTTTAAATTTGTACATTTATTTCTGTTTCTTTTATTAACATAAATATATTTTATGTTTAAGCTCCATTCCTGAGTGGGGAAATCTTGCTATTAATATTTGCTCTTAATATATATTTAGTCAAATAAATATTACTGCTGGTAATAGGATAAAAAATATGTCAGGATATATTCAAAGTATCTATACCTCTCAAGTCGAATTGGTTTCTTTTTAAAATGAGTAAAAAGCATTGTACAAAATCCCTATTACTAATTATTTCATTAATATATAAAAAGAAAAATTAAATTTTAATTCTAAAAGTATTAAAAAATGCCAAAAATATAAGAAATATGTGTATCTTCCAAGTAAAACTTGTTTTTTTTTCTAAATCTTTTAAAAACTAACTTAAAAGTCACTGGTGTAGTCTCAGCATTGAATCTGTAATTTATTTAGTTGAATACGTATATGTACTTTATTAATTTGTATGCCAAAGTTATCAGAATATATTAGGAATTTTATTTACAAAGCGAATTTTGTTGTCTCAGCGATAAATAAATTTTGTTTGGCCATTTAATTAATTAAATATTAGTATACACTTTATTAATATGCATGCCAAAGTTATCAGAATATATCAGGAGCTCTATATAAATTAATAAAAACCAATTAAAGCAACAATAATGTATTAATAAAACCCATTAAATATATCACCATATACCATATTTATTTAACTGTTCAACCAATACATTTATTATCTTTTTCTGCACGTTCTTCATCATTTTATAAACCACTTTGTCGAATTGAGAACTGTGAGTCCACACAGCGATACCCACTGTGTCCCGCAGGTGCACTCGCTCGTTGGCCATTGATTTGGCTCGCTTCGAGTGGAGCGGGCGGCTCACCTCGTTGCGTTTGGCTTCGGAATCGAATCACGCGCCTTCCGCATCGCAAATATTTGCCCACTGGCGATATTTCATTTGCCTCCACTCCGACGCCGAGACGGAGGAGAGAACAGAACTCATAAATCTTTGAGGGGGTCGATGGGCAAACGAATGTAATCGTGGAAAGTTTCCCTTTTTTTCATTGATGGCTGAGCGACCTAGGCAACCGCTGAAGGAGGAGGAGGAGCAATCGTTAGACTGACAAACAGACATCAACATCACGTCGGTCGCGGAAAAAGACGGGGCGCAGAGAATCGAAATCAATATTTTCATCAGAATGAAAAATGACCCGGCCAGCAGCCAAAGTGGGAGGGAGGTTGGGAGGAGAAATTGTCCAGCATCCATAAAATCACTTGAAGCCGCCGTAAGCCGTTGGGACCCTTGAATGAAGTGCGGCATCTCTGGGGGCTTTAGACACTGAATGTAAGTATATATATATATACACTGTAGGATGAGGCAGCTTATGTTTATTGTACGCCAGTGATTAGCGAAAATAACTCCGGCAGCTACATGAATTTGCAAACGTCGCATAATTGATTAAACACGGCGAACGAGCGACTTAATCAACGGAGCGAGCAACGTGGCGTATACGCAATGCGAGCAGAAAATATCCTTGAGACAACGAAGCCGCCCTGCCAATGAAGCTTGAGCTGATGTGATGAACAGAAGAGACCAGCAGATACAAAAAAATATAGATATACAACCAGGGGAAAGAACACAAAACAAAAAAAAAAAAAAACGGAATACAAAGACACCAATCAGCAGGAAAAACAATGAGGGCCATGAAATAGCTATAGGATGGGGAGCCAGATGAAAGTGGGAGAGCCTTAATAGACGGAGCAGATGTGCCTGGCTTCAGGTACATGTATTATTATGGGGGCCAGGATAAGTGTGCAGGCTATAGATCTCAATAGTTATGCAGGTTTTATTAAGAAATATATTTTTTGATTTATATATTATATATACATTATTATTTATTTATATTTTATACAATTATTATATAATAAGTAATGTTTGGTAAATAGATATTGTAAAAAAGCCAAAGAGTTTCTTATATGAAGGCCTTAAAAACTTGCTCCCTGTCTGGCTTATAAGCCAGGTTTCAATTAAGGTTTACAGGCCAAAATTCTTATGTAGGCAGGTCCTTAATCCACTCTCCGTATTCTGCAGAAATCTATTAGTGTATCTGGGCTAAGTCACATTGACAGTATCCGTTTCTTTATCGTCTCGAGCACACTTTTCTTGTTTTTTTTGTGTATTTTTTTCTTATTTGCTTTGTTGCCGCTTTGGCTGCTGGTGTTGGTGTTGTTATTGTTCCTGTTTTGGGGCACACTCTGCTACGTGACACTGACATGGATTTTCGAGTTCCCTACCGCCCTGAGGGGGGATGTCCTTAGAGGCACACACACTCGCACACGTGCCCGCTTATGAGGTGCCGTCTGCTGCCTACCCGTTCATTTGGCATGTTCGTGCCGTAAGTCGTCGTCCTCGTCGTCGTCCTACTTGCACTTTGTCAATTCGCAAATCTTTTCGTACGCCATTCTTTTAGCGAATTTAGCCGCTGTCTCTTCATCATCAAAGGAAACCAAGTTTGCAGAACTAAACTCGAACAAATGTTGAGACAGGCAGGGAAATCGTAGGAACAATCCTTGAAGGCTTGAGGCTTCCTTGGTTGGCGGTACGCGGTGGCGGTACGCGGTAGCGGTCTCGCTAGCATTTCACAATTGTGCGAGTTAACTTTGATGAATTCAATTATTTGAGCACAACATCCTGACATCGCACACACACAGCTTTTGGCAAAATAATAGCATTCTAAATCAATAATGCAATCGCTTTTCAATTGATTTATTTATTATTTAAACATAGCTGTGAGTTATTTTTAAATGCTATGATTTTCGTTATTATTCAGCTGGGCAATTTGACGGCATTAAGGATTTATGGGGTATTCCATTTTAGCTAGCAAAAATATGACTGGCCATGGTAGATGTATATTTTAAATACAGAAATATAGATTTATTCTTTTGCTTAAATCATGAATTATTGTTGTATAATTTTATAGCTTAAATAGTAGTATAAAAACACCTTACTTTGCTGCCAAAATTATGTTAATATCTAGCAGATTCTTTATTAATTTATTAATTATTTTCTACGGCTATATAATTTGCAGAAATATTAATTAAATTAATCTTTAAGCTGCTAATACCTTGCCCTTAGCTGTATGGCACAGCACGTGTGTGTCTTCACCCTCGTTCAATGAGTTTGTCCCCATCGTCGTCGTCGTGCTTAGAAGGAATTGAAATTCCCCCATGTCCTCACGTCTCAGAGCCTGCTGCCTCTCCTTCTCCAGGACCTGCCCCCACTCCTCCTCCCACTTCTGCTTCTATTCCTGTGCTGCCTGTCGTCTCAATCTGTAAAGTGGATTTATTTCATCGAAATCGAAAGTTGATTTCTCCCATATCCACATGGCCACCGCTGTGTACATGTATGTCATTGTGTCACGGCCCACTGTACTGCTCCGAACCCTTTGTGCATTATTCTAGGGGGGGGGAGGGAAGGGAAACATTAAAGGATTTATCAATTTACGCAATGGAAGTTTCGCAAGTCAAACAGGTTATTCTTACAGATTTGTGGCCTTATTATATAGTTTGGGCGGTGATTGATTAAATTGTTTCGCCGGCTTTTGTGTGTGTGCGTCGGCCAAGCCCCTGGAGGTATGCAGCTCAGAAATTTTCGTTAAAGCCCAGAGACTACGCCTCGGCAGGGGAAAACTTTGGAGTTAAGTAATAAGTTTTGATCTTTGATTGAATTTAGCCGAGAGCCATATCGGTATTGGTTAGACCTCAAAGAACTTTACTGGCTTTTAGCGGTAAGCCGCAATAACTTAATTTATCGCCAAGGCAGCTTAACAAAAGATTTTTTGTTGCGATTGATTTTGGGTCCGAAAAGATATTAGGGTTTCTGAATGGGAATTTTTGAGTTCAGGGAAATAGGAATTTTAAGAAATAAAAACCTTAAGTCAAATCCTTTAAATAAAAACTAAAGTAAACTCTATTTTGACTTTAAAAAAATACAAATTTCAGCTGGCCAGTGTAATCACCGAATTAGCTTGAGCATTTCAGGCATCTTGGTTTCCATTTTCAAGTCTCCATAATCCCATCAGCTCCATTTCCTAAGCCAGAACCGTCATTTGAATGGCCATAAACCAGCGTAAACGAAAAGTGCAAATGCAAATTGCTTTTTGTGGTTGGGACAACAAAAACGATAACGAAACCGAGAACCGAGCAACCGAGAAGCCACATCACAACTGAGGGGCAGAATTATGACACTGACTGGCACTGTACCGAGATGAGAGCTCTTCGATCTGAGGTCAACATATTATGCTTTATTAACGACATTCATCGTAAAAATCGCAAATGGAAATTCCAACTTGGTTTACGATTATCCTCGCATATATATGTTCATATGTATGTATGTATCTTGTGGAAGAGATACCAAGCAGCTTTGGTTGGGAAAAGTAAGGCAAAAGCGGCCGGAATGTTGCTGCAAATTGGTCGCAAACAATGCAAACAGTTAAAACCAAAATTGGAAAAATGCAGCAATACAGCAACACAACAAAGAAATGAGCAGCCTGAATTGCAATTAAACGATTTCATGCATATGTACATATATGTATGTATATATATGTAAATGCATTGCATAATGCTCAATTGCCGGAATCCGCGGAGCCATGAGAAATGAAATTACAAAATGTAACCATCAGCAGCAGCAACAACAGCAGCAACAGCATACCCGACCAATTGCAATAACAATAAAAGCACATCGAACCGAAGCCCTACCCCATAACAACAACTATTAAATTAATGCTGAAAACTGAAATCAATTTATTTGTAGAAAATCATGACGCACAAGGGAGCCGGGAGTCCGAAAAAAGGGCCTGCAAGGGCCTGACGTGGCCACACATTATTTAATGAATAAATCAGACCGCCGGGAGCTGTGTCGAGCAAATAACCACGACAAATAACCAAAATCACACAAAATTCAATTGCAACACAAAACACACACACACTCGCACACACAAAAACCCAAAATGCCCTTTTTAGTCATTCTTCAAATCGTTTTCATATCAATACTCAAATACGAATGTCCTTTTGAGTGGCATTTTGATGTGTTTTTCGGTGTTTAATTAGCATGTCAAGGAAAGAAGTCTAGGAAGTGACATTTCAATTTCAATTCAAAGGCAAACCTTTAATAGCATTAAATAAGACTTTATTGTTTTAGGTTAAGAAGTTAAGTCCGAATAACTACAAGTCTTCCGTTTTTCACAAATTTAATTTAAGAGGTTAAACATTTATCAGAACTGGAAAAGTGAGATATTGTGTATCTAAAAAATATTTGGCTTCAAATAATTTCGAAAATATCGTAATGTTTGATATCGAAATTTAACAAATATACAAATATCGCATTTAATGCTGAAATATCGATGTTATCGATAATATCGATCTGAAAATGTTATTTTATCTATTATAAATGTATCAAAACAATATTAGGCTTTAAAAATTTTGAAAAATATCTTAAAGTTTGTTATTGAAATTTAACAAATATACAAATATCGAATTTAATGCTAACATATGGATGTTATCAATGATATCGATTTTTTTTTTATTTATCGATTATATTCAAAACATCTTTAAAATAAAAATGTATATTATATAATAAATAATAAGTAAATATAATAAATAATTTAAACAAAATTGTTTTAAGTAAGTTTGGGCTCATCTTTGGCATATTTCGATATATCGAACATCGATTAATATATACTTATCGACTTATATATATTCTTATCGCGTCCATATCGCATCAAATACCGATACAGTATGAATATATCGATAATTTCAGCTATTCCTCATCAGAACCAAGTGCAAATATACAAAACTTCCCATATCTAGTTACTTTCCACTTATGTATGTTTCACATCAAATTTAACTAATTTAAAACCATACTTTAGTTTTTTTCCAATGGCAAATCAGTGCGTGTGTGTGGTGTCTAAGGTTCAGGCATGCCAACGGGTCCCGGGAGCTTTCCAGTTGGCCAATTAAATTCAAATACATAATTGATAAGCGGCTAATTTAACGGCTCGACGCACAGAGCTCTACAATAGTAGCAACAATAACAGCACTGAGCGGAGTAATGACAGGAATAACAATATGCACGAAGGGTCGAATTAATGACAAGTAACAGGATAACGATTTCAGCACGAACTCAAACAGAACGACGAACACGAATGGAAGTCTCAAGCCGAATTCCTAGGCCCCCCTTCGGTAGTTTATTTGATTTGTATTTTGTTGACAGGACGTACGCCGTCCGTGTGTCCGTCCTGCCCATAAAATGTAAATATATATATATTCTACACCGATGCACGCCACTTTGTTTGGCAAAAAGTTGGAGTTTCCGGTCCGAAATCAGTTTGTGTGTATGTGTTTAGGCCGTATAAATAAGTTATATGGTTTAGCCAAATTTATTTGATTACGCAATTTATAATTGCAGCTTATCCTCTGGGGGGGCAGCGGCGGTGGTGAGGGATAGGATCACGTGCCACGGGACCAGACTTCCATATCGCACAAATTCGGCATTTGATTTGTGTTTGCCATGCGTAATTGCGCACCGGAAGTGCAGGATGGCCATTAATGATGCTCCTCCATGCATTTTGATGCGATTTCAGTTGTTTAGGCCGCTTAGTGTATGGGCGCCAAATAGTTCATAAAATCACCACTGGCGACATCTGTGCGAAATTTTCCTGAACCTAAAGGAAAATGGAAAACTTTTCGGGCCAAACTTAAAATATCCATAAAAGCAGTCGCCAGAAAAAGCTCTTTCCCTAGCAGCTTTTCTAAGCAAAGCTTTATCCTTCCGCTTTGGCTCACACACTCCACCTCCACCGATGTCCTTGCTGGCATCAGGCTTTGTCATTGAGAAATTTCCGCCCCAGTACGCATGCACTGGGATACATTAAACAGGTTTTGGGCGAGCTTTCAGCGTAACATGCGGTCAGATGTCAGATGTTTACCTTCGTAAGGAGAAGCCAAAGAGAGAATAAGCTAGAGAGAGTGAACGTGGGAAAACATTAGGATTGGTTTTGGAATCTACCGAGATTTTCGAGTAATAAACTAATATTCTTATCGTAAATAAATTTCATTAACATTGAAGTGCGAAAAAATTGATTTATAAATATTGCTTAAGTTCTAAATATTTTATTAAAATGTTTTTAATAACTTTTTTTATAAATATGCCAAACAATCCATATTACTTGGATTAACGATCTATATTTTGTATAATCTATCTCGGCTGCAAAGTTTCGCTGAACGATCGGACGCCAAACTGAGTGTCTGCTTAAGCGAGCATTTCCCAGAATCCAGACTTGAGAATTTCTGGGGCATGCTTCGCATCAACTTTTTCAGAGTTGAGGTTATTTTTTGGTCAGCGAGAGCAAGTATCTTAATCCTCTTAATCTTGAGTGCTTCACTTTAGATTCCGTTTGGATTTTACTTCGAGAAGTTACAGTAATAATAATAATAATAATAATAATAATACAAGTAATCTTTTGACGAATTTATTCCGCATATATTTAATTTTATAACACTTTATTATTTATCATAATTTAAATATAAGTTAAAAACTAAATATCATAAGGCATAAATGCAAAACTAATGACAAATAAATATTTACGGCTTTTTAAGAAGGTTTTCATTGATCGTTTTAAAAAGATTTTATTTGAATATTGAAAAGAATTGAATTTATTAAATAATTGCATGAAAGTTATAGCCTATTACTTACTTACTTACTTACCTTTCATGAGAGATATTTGTAAAATTAAATGTGGATCTGTGGCAAAGGATCACCTAGACTAGTTTTTTAATTGCACGTCTCTTCCAAATTCCAGCTGATGGCCAAATCATAAGAGACATGCCAAATCTGGCTGGCCCAGGCTTGCTTTCCCCTCGCAAGGTCTCCAAAAGATGGCCAAAAGCTCGTGCCAAACACACACCCCGGCCACCCGCTGGCCACCAAATCAAAATCGATGCCCCAACCGATTCGCTCTCGTTCCTCTCGGACTTCTGGCTAGTCTCCCGATTGGCCGAAGCTTTTTCCTCGCTGCTCCTTGAGCGTGTGGGCCAAAACGCGAATGAACATCGACCGTGGAAGTTGACTGTTGAAGTACAAAGCGCTAGGCTGAAGGTGAATAGGCAAGAAAAATTCTAGAGCTGCATAGAGAGTGTGTGAAAATCCATGGGAAATCTCTGAAAAAAAGCACAAATAATCAAAGAAATCTAATTAAATAATTGGTTAAATGCTAGAAAATGCCGTGAAAGTGTTTTTGCCATTTGTTATATAAATGAAAACGCCATCGAAAGCACCGAAAAGTGTTGTGCGCCTGTGTATGTGTGCGGGCTACTCAGTGTCTGTGTGTGAGTGTGCTAGTGTGTCTGCGTGTCTGTGTGTGTGTAGCACGCGCTTACAAAAAAAGGAGAACATTTTTTGTGTATCAGAATTTTTCGTGAAAAAATGGCAGCAACGCAAGAAAATTTTAATTGAAAATTCCCAAGTGCAAGACGAATAATAATATGGAAAAAAACGAAGCGAGAAAAAATGGGCTATCATTGAAAGTGAAAACGCATGTGAGCCACTTGCTGGGATATTGATTTTTCCACATCAGTTCTGTGCTCGCGTGAAACCAGGCAAAAAAACCGAGAGTAATTGATATACAAATGGCACAGTCGTGCTTGAAAGGCCTTTAAAATATTTCAAATTAAACTAATAACAAACTAAAGTCATAAAAAAACGGGTTTCCTCATCCGTCTTCAAGTGTCTGAGTGCGAGAGAAAGAGAAAAGCTCACAGAGGCAGAGGCTAAAAGGACAAGAAAAAAAAAACGAACGAAATGGCCCTAAGAAAATCTCTATCCTGAATTTGCTTTCTTTGAGGGAAAAGCGAATTTGCCAACCCCCGCCTCTCTCTCCACCCACACACACACTCACACACACACACATACGCACGCACACATAACCTTTTGAGCAAAGAGACACACACAAATTCGCTCTATCAATATTTACGCATACCATTGTATTTTGATATTACGTATACGCTCCGTTTCTCTCCCGCTCTCACACTCTCCATATTTCTCTCTCTCTCTCTCTCTCTCTGTCTCTCCCTCTCTGCGTTCGCGTCTCTCTCAACAAAATATTTAAATAAATTACATTTAATAAATCAATTAAAACCGAAAAGTATACGAAATTCATGTGAGACTAGCGAGCAGCGGCCTCACTAGCCTCAGGCAGCCACAAAAAAAAAAAAAAACAAAAAGAAAGGAGAACCGCAGCAGGAGCAGGAGCACACCGCACCCACACACACACACACTCAACGCCAGGACCCGCATCATCATCCTTCCTGCCAGGCTGCCCGCCTCACCATCCCCTCCAGCTCTGCCTTGCTGGAGTCTCGCTTCGTTAAACGCTGCTCAAAACCCATCATCTAACTAATAAAGCGGGCGATAAACAAGCACATTAAATACCGAAGGAAGCGAGCCCGAAACTATTACGGCTAGTCCGATTGGAAATATTGGCAAAATTGTCTGATTAGGAGGTGAGTTTTCTAACAATGTAGCACACTTTTTGGGGCCCTTGGAATGGCATAAATATAAAAATAAAATTATAATATTATTATTTTAATGTTTCCTAGAACTCATTAAAGTTTTGTCAAGATTTACAAATTAATTTCGTAGGATTCAAGGGTAATTTAAATGCATAAACTGCAGTGGGACATCGGGATTACCTTTTAAATAGTAATTTACGCAGATATTTAATGATATTTTTGACCAATTTTAATAAGCTTACAAATACTTTCAAAATAATATGTTATAAAAAAGGTGTAATATTTTTTAAGGAATTCACACTATAAGAATTTTGGTTTATTAATTTTGAAATCATATTTAGGAAGCTTAGACACTCTTAATATATATTGGTTTTGAACTTCATTTTAGTTTCTAACAAATTCTACATTAACCATTAATTTCTTCTTTATTAAAGTCAACTTCTATCCTTAAAACTTGTTTGTTTGGCAAGCTCTAGCCTAAAGGTCAGGACATATTTAATGTTAATTAAGTTTATTAGCCGCCAGACTGCCAAATCCGGCCCTTAGCCACATATATCACTTATTCATTGGGCGGCCTCTTATCTTCGTCTAATAAGAGCTAAACTTGATTAAGACTCTCTCTTTGGTAATTAGCTGGAGACAGCCCCGAGATTGTGATGGAAGGCTGTGGCCGGCCATTAAGGGTATTGCCATAAAAATCCAGCTGAGAAGCCAGCAGAGAAACCGCACATAATTGCCAATAATCAAGTTGGACCGCCCCCCTCAAAAAAAAAAAAAAACACCCACGCGCACAAAACAGCCTGCCTTTGACCCTTTACACCCGAAAGGGATATTTTTGGGGCTTTTGTGAAATTTAAGAATATGAATGGAAAGCCTAGTTTTTGGTTTTTGAAAAATACACACACTTTTCTGGCTAGCATTGTGAGACGACGGACGATTGTTCAATGAAAGCGAAAAGCATAATGATGTGGAAAATTGGTTTTTCTCCTCGGGCATTCTTCAGTCCTCAAGTCCTTGTTCGCCGTCTAGCTGGGTTTCTTCATTTTCCGTTTTTCCTTGCCATTGTTCCGAGTTTTTATTTTGTTGCCTTCTCTGGGTTATGTGCGCAGTAAACCAAGAGAAAGATAGAGAGAGAGAGCAGTGAAAAGCGAGTGTAGATTTTCCTCTCTCTTTGGATTTCCCACTCTCTCTCTCTCTCTACCTCTCTCTGGGTCGGCAAAAAGCTCAACCGCTTCCTGCTCGGGAATCGGAACGGCAAAAAGGATTCGGGATGAGGTTCTCCATGCGATTTTCGATTCGCCCGTATTACGTGCGTGGGTTCCACAGATGTTGCCATAGATTCGAAGCGAATCCTTTTTCCCTTTTTTTTTTTGCGGACCAGCTACCGTTGTTTTTGTTTTGTTTATCCAGCACCGTAATGGATAATGGCCGCCTGTCTATCCACTCTCTACTATCCAGCCTTAATTTGGACTGACAGCTTGATTGTCAGCTGGATACATCGCTCGAGTTGGCGGTCTGGTCTCCCTCACTAAATATTTGATGAAGCGAAATTATCTTATCATTTGGCGAATTTACCCCTAATCTGCAGCCAATTGTTGATTTTTTTTCTTCCCCTCCGACCTGCAATGCACCAAACGCCCACCCATTCGCCGCACTATCAGATTTCTGATTTCTGCACCAACAATTCGCCCACAATCAGTGCTATATATAGAGTCTCTCTGACAAAAGGTCATACATGGCATGGAAATTATTAGTAAGAAAATAGCTCGAAAATGAACTTTAAATAATTGAGTAGGGTACCAGGACACGAGCTGATTTGAAGTACAAGGAACCCTTGTTAAGACGAATAAGAGTGTGGTAATTGCATTCTTCATTTTTCATGAGCCTCTAAGACAATGGGAAATATATTACCCATAAAAGATTTATGCCAGGAAATAATTAAGGAAAATTATTACAGATTGGATTTTAAGGAATATTTTCTTGAACTTTGTTCTTTATAAATTTTCTGTGTTCAAAAGGTTGCTCATTTATTAATTAGATAAAGTATTTATTCCAGAATAACATTCGTTTAAATGGCAATATTTAAAGCATAAATATAGACATCACATTTGAAGACAAATATAATACATGAAAATAAATAAAAATACATATATATAAAATACATGAATATAAATATAAATAAATAAAAATAAATATATAATAAATACATGAATATAAATAAATTTAATCCCAACACTTTCTTTATCAGTAAGAAACCCCCAAAATTGTATATCCTTAACTACCACAAAAATAAACCAAAAGCATTTCCTTAAGCCAATTTAATTTTACATAGAATCAGCTCCTTTTCTGGCCACTTCCGATCCGCAATCATTATTTATTTTCCCAAACTCTCCTCTCAATTTCAAAATGTACTTCTAACTTGAATGACCTTAATAAAATACATTCCGCCCCGATACTTATTACACTTTTGACAATTACTGAAAATGTTTTCCCATCAATTGGGCCCTCAACAATGGACTCACTGACCATTTGAGCTTTTTTACAGGCCCTCGAAACGAGTAAGAGTACGAGTACGAGTACTTTGCAAAAATCCACAAATATGGCAGGCAAGCAGGCAGGCAGGCAAGCAGCTGTTGTGGCCATAAAGGGGAAATTTGCCTTGCGGCTCGAACTGCGTAGTTTGTTATTTTGTTGCCTGCTTTTTTTTCGGTGCCAGACAAGTGGGCACCACAAAAATCAACCATCCGCCCGGTTGACCCGTGCGAAAAGAGGCAGAATGGCACAAGAAAACTGGCAGAATGACAAAATTGTTTGCCACCGCGGCGACGACATACAATATGTGTGACCTTCTTTTCCCTGTGGCCTTTGCTGGTTGCACATCTTGTTCTTATTAACCTGCAGGAATGCTTTTTTTTTGGCAGGTCTTTTAGCCCTTATGGCAGCCCATAATTCAGCCCAGGATTTTCTGGTGCATTAATAAAATATGACGTACAAAGTGCTTTGGCTTTGGCTTTGGTGTCCTGGCCTCTTCCTGTTCGTGATTGCCATTTTCCGGACGACTTTCTGGAGGTGTTTCTGATTGTTGCGTGTGCATTTATTATTGATGAGTTTCCCTGGGGTCCGGAAAGTTCAGCTAAGTGTTTGTCCGTTTTATTTTTTGCCTTCTCCCTGGATTGCAACTCATTTTATCTGGCAACCCCGAAGGACTCGTGGCACTTTCTAGCCTGCCATTTTTTATGGTTTCTTCTCGCACTTTCCTCTATCCTTCCATGAAGTCATTTCCAGGCAGCCTCCCCCCATCACAGCAGAGCTTGTCCTAGATGCATTTAAATTTATTGATTTGTCCGCCATTTATTTTACGGCATCTTGATGGCTTAAAGGCGTGGTCATGTCATTATTCTTTATGAAATATTAGCACTAATTTGTATTATTGTACAAACAAATAAACTGGAAATTTTGAAAAGGTCTCATTATTTATTATTTTAATTGCTTTATTTAGGTTAAAAGAGTTCGTGAAAGAGTTAAGACCGAAAAACGGTCAGACGGACAGAAGAACAGACGGAAAGACGGTCAGGCGGACAAACGGACAGAGCGACAGACGAACGGACAGACGGACGGACAAACGGACGGCAAACGGACACACGTACAAATGGATAGAAGTACAAACGGACATGCGGACAAACGTATATACGGACAAACGGACAAACGGACAAGCTGGCCAACGGACAAACGGACAAACGGACAAACGGACACACGGACAGTCGGATAAACGGACAGACGATCAGGCGGATAGGCTGATTACGAACAGATGGACAGACAGACTGACAAACAGACAGCAAAATGGACAGACAGACATACGGACTTGGCTAAATCGATTCGGCTTTTGATGCCGAACAAAAATCTAATATTTCCCTGCGTTGCAAACTTCTAACTAAAATCACAATACCCTTTGAAAGGATATAATAATTTAAATTTAATTTTGTTAAGCGTGAAATTCTCCCTAAAGAATTTCGTAGACTTTAAGGCGTGGCCTCACGTCTGGGTGATAATTCCGTAAATTAAATAAAAAATTACGCCCGCCTCGAGGTTAAACAACCGCTCACAACATAATTTCGCATACTTTCCATGCAAATTGTATTTTTGGACCAGCCCGCAAAGGAAGTCCTTGTTAGACAAACACAGAGTTTGCATTTAAATTTTCTACGCGCTTGGCACCCACAACATTTGAATTTTAAGCATATTTATGGGACCGAATAAACAAAGCTGCCTGCGGGCTTTTCATTTAAGCGGCTCTCACAGAGTTTCCCCAGCTTGCCTCGCAGTGGGTGTGTGTGTGTGTGTGTGTGCCAGTGGGTATAGATGTCCTTTGACGTCATTTGCCAAGTAAACACAGCGGCAATTTGAAGTCACTTTGGCCCCATATATATTGAGCTCCTACACCAGTTCTCTGGTTTTTGTTGTTGTTGTTTTTTCGCCAAGCTTGTTGCTGGCACTTCTCGTTTTTTTCCTTTTATTTTCCTCGCTGGGCGCTTGAGTGGTTGGGTGGGTGGCCATTATAATTTATCTTTGGCTCTGCTGGAAGCTTTATGAAAAACGCGACCGGCTTAATGGAATCCGCGAACAAGAGGTGAAAAGTTGATGTGAGTGCGAACTTAGTTAAGTATCCGAAAAGGGATAATCAGCTTATTTAAAGTAGGATTTCCTGATGGTGAAATTAATTAGTTAAAAGGGAATAAGACTGCGGGAAGGGAGGATTTTATGAGGAAACCAACTTATTAATTTATATAAACTAGTGGTTTTATTAATGAGTTCTACACGTATAGCTTTGCAAAGACATTGAAACAATAAATTGAAATATAAAGAGAAAAGGTATTTTTTATAGTGGACAAAGTAAATGTTCTATTCTTTCTTAGCCTTGCATTGTTTAGGAAATCATTTACCTTTAAAAGACATTTAATATTAGTAGAAATTCAAAAGCTATCCCTTGAAATTATAATGATTTTGTTATTGTATTTCGAGGCACTCAGATACATTGATTTTTGGTTCAGGGAATCAATAAATAGTTTGTTTTCTTTAATACCATTCAGAGAATAAGAGTATAACTATCCCTAATACTAAATCTTAAGGTATTATAATTTTAGATTGAAGAATTTATCTATCGTCTTAAGAAATTCATGAGAAAAAATCGCTGTCCTGAAACATTTTAATTTATTAAGCGAATGCCAGTAAAAAAAAAAAAACGCTGAATAATTCCATCAGCTGACACATGTCATTCAACTTCTGTTGGTTCCACCAAATTGCAATTTCCCGCGGAGATCAGAGGGACGACTCCGAACCCCGGAGCTGCGACAGCTTATTGCCAATCAACGAGATATAAGATATATATACTCGGGAAAGCCCCGAAATCCCGGGAGACCGTCTCCGCGACAATGGCGGTTCAGGGTCAGTGGTTGTCAGACGACAACAATAATGCTCTGGATCTGGGGACCCAACTCAAGCAGATGATTCCCCTTGTCCATAATTAATGCGGCTCAAATTGTTAAAGCAAATGAAATGCCGCACAGAGCAGAGGGTAAAATATGAAAAAACTCAAAAGCCAGGAGCGACGACTGCAGAGCTAGCTGGGGTGGCGTTAATATTAATGAATTCAATTAGAGAAGAAAGAGGGCGAAATGAGAAGAAACAGACCAAAGTCGGGCCGGGGGATCCCGGCCATTCAAAGCCTTCTGTGTGGGCGCCATTGTGGATACACCATACTGTACTATATATATATATTTATATATATGTATATATAAAACTGGTGGGTGAGAGTGCGTGCCCTTGGCTTGCTAAGGATAAGCACTTTTACTTGCTGCGTTCTCCACCACGCACACACACACACCCACACACAACCAGCGCCTCCCGTTTTAGTTGGCGCCGTCAGCGCATTTCTAGTGTTTCAAGGATGCGAGTGTAGGAAAAGTTGCTAACGACTTTTGTGGGATTTCTTTGTGGCGACTCTGTTGTTTTTTCGCTATTTTTAAAACGCCGACAGCCTGGAAATTAACCGTACATAGTGAAAATGTTTTCTCAAGTTGAATAAAGAAAATATGGAAAACATTTAACTAAAGTGGAACATAAATATTAGAAGATTATTTATTTATTCATAGATTATAGCACAGCAGGAAAGTTTTTTATGACTTTTATGACTATTGATGCTTACTAGAAAATACTAAGAATTTTGTTGATTCAATGAAACTTTATTTAAAAGCTTTCAAAAATATAAATAATATCAATTAAAACTCTTAAGACTAATTTTTAATATATGCAGGATAAATTCCCGCAATATTGTCACAAAATTACATGGAATTTGATTGATTGATGGAAACTTCTTATGATATTTAGAAAAATATTTGAAGCATTATTTTCTAAGGATTTCTAACAATAACAATGTAATGTTTGGTTGATTATTACTTCTTATATAATAACTATCTCCACTTTTTATATTTTCAGCAACAAACACAAACAAAATGCCGCCAAATGCGAAATCGGAAGCGGACGCCAAACCGGAGGCGGAACCAGCGCCAGCGTCCGCTTCGGAGCCGGCAGCAGGACTGGAATCCGTGGACCAGAAGCTGGAGGAAGCAGAAACACATCATTCCAAGTTCCGTGAGGTGGACAGGCAGGAACAGCTGGAGCAGGCCGAGAAGGCGGCGGAAGCGGCCAGTCAAAGAATCGCACAGGTGGAATCAACAACACGGAGTTCAACCACAGAGGCTCAGGGTGAGTACTTTCCACAAGAAATTCGAAATAATAGAAATATAAGCATACAAGTTGAAAATATTTAAAGCAGTGGTCCACAATTGTGTCCCAATTCATTTCCTTTGTATTTGTTAAGTAAACTGTATTTTGTAAGTAAATTCAAGGTCAGATTGGTTGGATATTGACATCAAGCCAATGCTCTTGTGTCTCTAAAATGGCAAGCACTCTCTTAGGTTATATTTTCCTCAGCTTATAATAGTTTTCTAAGCTTTGAATATATTTAATCACATATTTTATTAAACTAATGTTCCAGAATCCACAACCACCTCATTGCCGGTGATCAAGAAGATCGAGCATGCCGGCGAAGTTGTCACCGAGGCAATTGCCGAGCGCACGGGCCTGCCCACATGGGGCGTGGTGGCCATCATTATCCTCGTGTTCCTCGTCGTCTTTGGTATCATCTTCTTCTGTGTGCGGAGATTCCTGAAGAAGCGAAGAACCAAAGATGGTAAGGGTAAGAAGGGTGTCGACATGAAGTCGGTACAGTTGTTGGGATCGGCGTACAAGGAGAAAGTAAGTGTCTGACGCGCCATCAAATCTTAGTAGTTATTGGGTTCTGGTATGTCATAGGTTCAGCCTGATATGGAGGAACTCACCGAGAATGCCGAGGAGGGTGACGAGGAGGACAAGCAGAGCGAGCAGAAGCTGGGCCGCCTCAACTTCAAGGTGGGTTCTCCCTTTCTCCAGTCCCCCCCACACCGGGGTCTTGCTCTCTTCGTTACCTCCCCGCCAAATATAACCCCCGAAATACGATACTAACCAAATAGTTAAACGTGTGCACAGTTGATGTTGTTGACATGGGAAAACACTCACCACACACAACAGCGGACAATAAATACTCAACATTTGCCTAACGTGTCTTGTAACTTCCTCTTCAAGGTTTCAATCACACTGAACAAAATGACATTAAACTCCGAAATTTTTGGTTTCCACTTGGTAACATTTGGCACTCAAGAAGTTTGCTTAAGAAATTTTAAATGAAAAATATTATAAAATTTTATGGGCATTGTTTCAAATACCTATTGAGTTAACTAAAGGTTAAGTTAACTATAGATTGAGTTTAGGTTAACGGACATTTTTTACACTTGCTTACATTTGCTCTAAAGTAATTTGTTTAAATTATTGCCAATAGAATTCAATTTTGTGATTTTAAAATTAATATTTATTTAACTAGGGGTTACTTTAACGAAAGGTTAAATTAAAACTTATTTTAAATGACCACATTATCTCTAAAGTAATTTATTTACTTAGTCTCCATAGTTTTCCATAGGACTTTGCGTATTTTAAATTAGGATTTATTTAACTAGAGGTTAATTTAACGAAGGGCTGAATTAAAGCCCATTTTAAATATCAAAAATATTGTACACTTTGTGAAATGTTATAAAAAGTAATTAGTTTACTTAATTTATACCATTTTTCTATAGGAGAGATTACATTTTATATTAAGATTTATTTAACCAGAGGTTTAGTTAACGAAAGGCTAAGTTAAAGGCAATTTAAATATCAAAAATGTTGTATACTTGGTAAGATTTTCTAAAAAGTAATTAGTTTACTTAATTTATACCATTTGTACCACTTATACCATTAGTATTTATTTAACTAGAGGTTAAGTTAACGAAAGATTAAAGCTTATGTTAAATAATTAAAATGTTCAAGACTTGGCAATATTTGCACTCATATAAAATTCTTTTATTATAAATTGTTGTTTTTAAATAATAATTCCCTTAACCAAAGGTTAAGGCAAGGACAATTTTGTAAGCTGCTTTGTTAATATTAAAAATTATGTACATTAAAATCCCAAACTTATAACTACTTTTAAGTTGTAAGATACATATACTTATTTTACAAGTTCTAATTACAGAAATTTCCGAAAATTCTTAATCATAAATTTGTTGAGTGCCTTAAATGTTATTGTTTGTTAATTTTCCCTTGTGCGAAACAGCCTCAAATCAGACCTAGCCACCACATAACAAATGAAATATAATAATATCCAAACCCTTGACTAACTTATACTCTTTCGATCTGTCTCTTCTTTGGCCAAAAACCGAAATCCCCTGCTGGTGCCGCCTCTTGAATCTCTCTCTTTCAGCTGGAATACGACTTCAACTCCAACAGTTTGGCCGTGACGGTGATTCAGGCCGAGGAACTGCCCGCTCTGGATATGGGCGGTACTTCGGATCCGTATGTTAAGGTTTACTTGCTGCCCGACAAGAAGAAGAAGTTCGAGACCAAAGTGCACCGCAAGACCTTGAGTCCTGTCTTCAACGAAACCTTCACCTTTAAGGTGAGACCTTCTAGCAATATATTTAAAATAATATATTTAAATATCCCTGTGCATCGCAGAGTTTGCCCTATGCCGATGCCATGAACAAGACGCTCGTGTTTGCCATCTTTGACTTCGATCGCTTCTCGAAGCACGACCAGATCGGCGAGGTGAAGGTGCCGCTGTGCACCATCGACCTGGCGCAGACGATCGAGGAGTGGCGCGACCTGGTCAGCGTTGAAGGGGAGGGCGGACAGGTATGTGGAGCTGGGCCGGGGTCCAGTTGGGGGGACCACAGCTATATCCGTAACTCTCTCTGTCTATGTATACCACTCTGTGTGCCTCTAAGTGTGTTTTCATTTTTTTTTTTATTATTATTAATCCAACTCAAGAAAAATCCGTTGAGATCTCTTTATCTCTCTTTAACTCTTTTGTAAGCCGTATAATTTATTGCGTTCGTTATTGGTACTCTGAGTTTTTGAGCCAAAAACCAAAAGCCAACACTGAAATCGTGTGACATTCTTGTTGACTTCTGTGACCTCTCTCTCTCTCGATTGTGTTTTGTGTGTATTTTGCATTCGAACCTTAGTCACGACCAAATTATCTAAATATGAGAATATACAAACAGAAAGCAATCAAAAGCATTTGTGACACCCACTTGATATTTGTTTTTAAGTCAACGATCCCCTCTAGCCCCAACCACCACGACCCTTAACAGAATCCACCTCCGCTCCCTCCTCGAAAAGTACACTTTAGAGGGGGTGGGCAGGGCAGCAACCAACAAAGACAATTACAAAGAAAACAGAAAACTTTCTCAAAAAAAAAAAAAAAAGAAAAACAGAAACAATATCAACAAAAAAACAATGAAAACTTCGCGGAACAGACAAAAGCAAAAGTTTTTCGAATCTCTTATGAAACTTTTACACACCCAGTTCAAAATGCAAATATAAATAAATAACAGAAATTATCTTACCATTTAAATAAGCAAATACTCAACAAGCAAAAACCAACAGCAAACAATGGGGGGAAAATCGAAGGTGGGAAAGCACCATGCCTTGATTTCCCCCTCCCACTCTCTCTCTCTCTCTCACGCTGTCTCTCTCTGTATATCTCTCCGACAGTTTTATGATTTTCCTTGTACCCTTTTCAACCGAAAACACAAAAAACTACAAATACTACAACAACAAAAAAATAAAACTCTAAATTTCTCTTTCTCCAATTCCCCCCTCAAAAAAAAAAAAAAAACAAAACAAAATTGATTTCGAAACATATAAACTCTTGTTTTCTTGAACTTTTGTAGAAGGTAAATACAAAAACATCATTTAAAATCTTACGTAATCCAAAAAAAAAAAAAAAAAACCAAAACCAAAAGAGAACTCTTTAACACCTTTGCATACACTATTTGAGTTTATGATTTTCCCTCTATATAACATGATCTGTCTCTGTGAACTGTCGCTCTTGTACACAACAACAAAAAAATAGAATAAAATAAAAGTGTCTATAATGCATCGAACCACACTTGACTGATTGGCCTAACTAACCTGCCTAACTTTCAAAACTTTCCGTACTCTCTCTCTTCTCATGATAATCAATCAATTTTTGGTCTTGAGCGATTGTTCTCCGATTTTTTCTCTGTCTCTCTCTCTGTCTGACTCTACCTATTTTTCTCTATATATATATGCATAAATATATACCCCAATATATTGTTATGTCTGCATTCTTTCTCGCATCATTAATATTGTAGTTGAATTTTTGTATTAATATTAACGATTTCATGTCCTGTTTGCAACCATGTAATAACGAAACGAAAAGAAAAAGCATTTTATGACAAATGTTTTCACATTTCCATATGCAAATTATTACACTGCAATATTAATTTGTTGAGAGAGCGTGTGGCATAAGAAAAAAGCCAATCAATCAGCATGGTTGAGTGAGTGACTTTCCTCCGCCGAAAAACAAAACAAAACCCCCCATTTTCTTCTCTAGTCTCCTACAATTTTCCAAAATTAATTGCCACATTTCGGGCCATGCTGATACAATTATTTATTTGCTGAATTAATCCCCCCTCTCCCACTCTAAAACAAAAAAAAAACACAAGATTAACAACATAACAAACTCTAATCACACAATTTTTGTTTGCACTTTGATTGGAACAATTAAACATCGAAAATACTGAAAACTTTTGCATAACTTTCTTAAAGTAGTAATCAACTTTTGCACCCCAAGTTATTTGCATAAAGTCTGTCAAACTTTTACCCATATACACACACACACACACACACTCTCTCTCTTTTCCTCTGTAAAATCCACACACACACACAGACACACTAAAAACGCACAAAAACGATTCTTTGAAATATATATAAAAATAACAAATTATCTAACTAACTAAATTAAAATGTTGTAAAATATTTGCATTAATTAAATTGAATTGGTCGATAATGATGAAAGGAATGCTCTGAAAAGATCCAACACAGATACACACAAAAAACACACACAAACACAAACACAATGCACAAAGGCCATTTACAAATACAAATAAACAAATTTAACAAGCACACACACACACACACACAAGCAGACACAAGAACACAATTTCAGAAATGGAAAAAGCTTTAAGTTTTCGCCTGTGAATGCCGGACATGAAAATTAAATGGAAATGTCTAAGAATTAAATATATTTCGGCAAGCCGAATAGTCTTATACACTTGCAGGATATACAAAATATATTTACTTTCAGCTATTATTAAAAAAAAGGTGCCGCAAAGTATACTTTACAAAATTAGCGCTTGAGTTTTTTATATAAAATAAAACCTTGCATACTTTTGGATGCATTTTAAAGAGGTTTCAAATATATTAAATATATTGTATTAAACAAAATATTCACGTTTTCAAAATCAAATAAAACGTTGCATACTTTTAAGCCCATTTTAAAGAGATTTCAAATATACTCGTAAATATTTTAATTTGAATTTTCCGATATGAAAACCAGAAACCATAAACTTGATATACGTATTGATTTTTCAAAAACCCCAATTAAAATCCAGCAAATGTTTAATATTACAACAAATTTCCGTGCATTTTGAATGCAAGGAAAATCAGCTTCAATGCCAAAAATCCATATACTGTAACCTTTCCTTATATGAACTACAACTTACTTACCAAGTTAGTTTTAGCAACACTGCAATATACCTTTTCAACCAATTTTTACTCTACTGCATGTACTTCCTTTTGCTTACGACTTTATACTAATATATAAACCACACTAAGTATTAGTAACTAACACCAGAACACCTCACACACACACACACACACACACATCGAACACGGACATACGACCATTATATTGGTTACAAAACTATACGAATAAAACATTTTTCAAATTTTCAAAAACAAAAACCAAAAAATTACAACTATTTTTACTTATCAAAATTCTACTGGAAATGGAATTCAAAAGTTTTTAATACGCTCTTAATTTTTCTCTTTAATTATTTTTGAACGTATCGCTAAAAAATCAAAAAATCAAAAAAAAAAAAAACCAAACCAAAATCTGTAAACACAAAATTCGAAAACTCGAAATTTCCAAACTGTACTCGAAATTTTTGACTCATGCCATGGGGAAATCAATCCGAAACGTGAATCATGCGATAAACATGTAAGTATACGATCGAAGCCGAAGAGATTCATAATTATCGTTATTTGCTTTGGTTGTTGTCGTCATAAATGTGTTCCAAGTTCTGTTCGTTGTGTTTGAGTTACAATTCTGTTCGACCAGCAAAATGTAAATGTATCCGAATCAAGAGCCAAGCCATTGGACAAGTCTAGAACGAAATGAAAATGACAAATGAAAATAAAAAATGAAAATGAAAATGAAAATGAGAAAATAAAAGAAATGAAATGAATATGAAAACGCTTCTTTAAGTCTTACGTTTTTGTGTTTAGCTCTCTGTCGCTGTCTCGCCCGATATGTGTGTACTGTAATTACGTTTTCATTTGCATAACCTAATTGTGTACTGTAATGTGTAAGCAGAGCTTCGATGACAGTCAAATACAAAAAACAAATGCTCAATAATCCTGTTTTTCAATTTTTTACTTTACTTATTCGTTTCCTTGCGTTCCTTTTTCGTTTCCGTTAACGTTAAACGTTTCCGTTTCCGTTACGATTGTGATTTTGAAACATTTTAGTTACCATGAGACATTCACCAAACATTTAACAAAGAATATTTTGAAAGGCCCAGAAACGCAAATCAAAAACGCAAAAAAAAAGAAAAACCTGAACATGAATCGAATTCAATGAATCAAAATATTACCAAAGAAAACAAAAAACATATAAAGTTGCGGTAAGTGACTCCGATATAAAAACTCTATAAATTCTCTATAACGCTCGCTCGCTCTCTGTCTGTCTCGCTCGCTCGCTCTCTGTCTCTGTCTTGAAACTTTTTTAACTAATCCAAAATAACACACAACCACATTTTCTATAGCTAACAAATTATAGTTCAACCAATACGATTTTTGTGATTGCCCGGGTTAGTTTGACCCTTGGAGAAGTGCTCGAGGAATTGGCATCGAATTGGTTTGTGTTATGCATAATGATGAAAAATTTCAAAAAGGAAAAGCTACAAGCGGTTCGAACCAGCCTAGGGTCTTCTATTTGCATATATTAAGTCATAGAAATACTGAGTACTTAGATAGTGTTTTCATTTGTAAAATATATATACGATCTTTAATATCCTTTCATGTACATAAGAAATCAATATCTCTCTATCTCTCTATTCTCTGTATAAGTAACATTTTATTCATTTTTGATATATATCGGGTCCAACTAGAGCTCCAAAATTTAGTCTCTTTACTGTACATAAAAATCGGTTCAACTCTGCTTGACTTCAACTTCTTAACTCTCTGTCTCTGCCTTCTCCTATTCTCATATCAATATAGTTTCTAAGAACAATTTTGAAAACCAAAATATTTTTGCATTTTGTGCAGTCGGTTTTGAGCTGGGTGTTATTAAAAAAAAAAAAAAGAAAAAAATAGGAAACCAGACAAACGTAATACAAAACTAACAAACCAATCAAATATAACTCCAACGTGAATCTGTAAGTTTTGGTATGGCTATTGAGAAAAAAAAAATAATATAATAAAAGCAACAAAAAACGAAACACAAGCCCCTAATATACAAAAAAAAAAAACACTTAAACAATATCAACGAGTTTATTTTGTGTTCAATACTTTGCCTTAGTTTCTTTAGTTTTCTTTTGGATATACTCTTCTCTCAGATATACATATATTTAGGTATATATATATATATATATTTACACTTACCAAAATCGAAGCTCTAAGACGTGCAGTAAATGTTTTAATGTACTTTTTTGTGGCGTTTTCGTTTTGTCGATATAAGAATAAGAACTAAAGTTGATGTAACAATTAATTACTAATACTGTACTGTTTACCCCACCCCAAAGAACCCCTTAAAACTTGAACCTATTACAAGAGTATTTAATTTCCTTATTTCCACGTGTATAATCCGTCTTAACGTTAACCTAATATCCTTGATTATTATGTGTACTTGTTGCCGAGCAACTATATAGCTCGATAATTATGATCGGAATGATATCTGATCAAGAAAACGTTGATCCTAGTTACCCATCAAATGTGTTCAATTGCCTATTTTTTATCTGGTAATCTGGTAACTAACAGCCAGATTTGGTTTACAAAGTTAACCTATAGTTAATGTTAACTTATTGAACATTTTCTTAGTGAAATGTATAAAAACTCTTCAAAGTTGTTTTAAAAGAGATAAAACACTTAATTAATTGCCTGTTAAATTAAACCAAGAGTTAAATAGTTTACCTTTTATTTTAATTGAACGGAGTAAATACAAGTTAATTACAAGTAAAGCTTAACAAGTATTTAAAAGATTCTTATCTTTCGAAGGAAATCATCTAATCTCTGATATGTATATTTAACTACCGGTTAAGAGCTTTTCACCTTTCTAAGGCTATAACCGCTATCTCTAAAGATCCATCAACAAGTTTTAAAAATAGTTGACCCTTCTATTTAACTGACAGTTACATTTAATCAATGGTTAAAATTTTTTCACCTTTCCAAGATATTTATCTAATCTCAAATATATTAATTTAACCAGTGGTTAAGAGGTTTTGTACCTTTCTATGGTAAAAATCTAATCTCCGATTAATAATTCCCTGATCTCTGACCTAGTGCTGACCCCAATTGATATAGAAACTATATAACTATTACCCATATATATATTTAAATGGATATGTATGTAAATGTATCAATAGACTCTGTGTGACATGTTGTTTGATGCAAACCTATACTAGCCCGAGCAACTTATACTAACCCCATCGTAAACTCTTCTCCGGATTTTGTCAAAACAGGAAAAGCTGGGAGACATCTGCTTCTCGCTGCGATATGTGCCGACTGCCGGAAAGCTAACCGTTGTCATCCTGGAGGCCAAGAACCTGAAGAAGATGGACGTGGGCGGATTGTCTGGTAATGTGGCGTTATACCAAGGCGCCGGCAGGATCGATCGGGGCCCCGACTTAAGCCCCCCTTGGTCCTGTCGGCGTTTTTATTGCTTTCTGTGTGTGTAATTAGCTAAGTGTGTGTAAAGTACGTTGTTCGTTTTATTTTTACTTTTTACGCCATTGTTTTTTCCTGATTTCTATAACAACCTATTGAGGCCCAGCAAACGCCAAGGCAACGTTTGCTGCGAAGAAAATGAAAGAGGAGAAAGAGCAAAGAAATGCAACTTTTATTCCAACTACTTTTTGTCAACTACTCTTTTCAACTATCAATTAGCGCCAAACTTATCAACTTGCATATCTTACCGTATTTAACCTGACTCGCGTACGCTACAAATTCCAATTAATCCATTTACTCTCTAATCAAATCAAAAATCAAATCAAATCAGTGGATATATTTATCGTCCGGCAACGTTTCCATCCCGAAATATTCGCACAGTTTTTTATATATACATATATACTTATTGTATGCCTGGCCATGCCAATAGAGAACCAAATTGAACTCCAAGTTCTATGGCGGACATGGAGCTCTCAACTGACCGAATTCTCGCTTGCTTTAGCTTCACTTTTGCATGTAATCTGTACTAATTTATTTATTAACTTAAAACACTCGACATCATTTCGGGCCACTCGGACACAGTAGTCCCGAGCTGAGAACCCAAAAACGAAGAAAGTATACAAACGTTGCCGCTGAATATATCCAAAAAACCCAATTTAAAGTTCTTCTAGGCTTTTACAAACAACAGAACATTTTCCAGTATGTTTTTTAATGCTCTGAAAATATTCGGATTGAAACTTTCCAAGTAATGTGACGACAGATAATATGTTATTTTCTATCTATGTACATTTTAATTTAACACCTTTGTGTGTGTATATTGCCTTGAGTTTAAAAAGTTGCTGTGTTCCAAAACGTATCTCTGTATCCGGTAATCGATTTGAACTTGCAATAATTTTTGAAAAAGATATCAAGCCAAAGCAAAAGGGCAAAATAAAAAGGTTAGAGAAATCTCCAGTATAGATTTGAGAAATCTCACTAAATATTTAGAGATTTCTGTAGCCCAAGCTGCTGTATATTTTAATATTAACTACTGATATTACCTTATACTCTTATCCTTTGGCCTGCTTTCTTAAACTCTCGTTGCGTCTTTTTTATTTATTTTTGGGTTTGCAAAGTAACAAATTGATATACTTTATATACAATAATCAATGTTTTTTGGTGTCAATTAATTATTATATGTGTGTAACGCCAAAACAAAAAACAAAAAACCAAAAAAAAAAAACAAAAATAAGATGTGTTCATCAGATTGTTGGTAAAATTTTACTTTGTTATAAAAACGAAAAATGTTTTCTTTTTTCTTTCTTTCAATTCTTTCCTATATTATAGATCCATATGTGAAAATTGCAATCATGCAAAATGGCAAACGTTTGAAAAAGAAGAAGACAAGTATCAAAAAATGCACCCTCAACCCTTACTATAATGAGTCGTTCTCATTTGAAGTACCATTTGAACAAATACAAGTATGCGAGAATGTATTATACTATCCTATAAAAAATACCACTACTACTACTACTACTACTACTACTTACTACCTCTACAAACTAACCTACTACTACTTACTACTGTTACTACTGTTACTGTCCTCTTCTGAACTATCTACCAAACTACAAACCTACAAACTAAACCGAGTTTTGAGTACCCAACCTCCCCCTCTCTTAACACACACTAGCCTACTTACGTGCAATCGTTGTTGTTAATTATACTACATATATACCGTATATATATATACATATATCCATATATTGAATACTTGTATTCCAAACCAAAAAGAGACAACAACACCCAAAACTCTGAACCAAACAACCGAACACTCTTAGAGACCAATCTTCGTAATACCCATAAAGATATCTTAAACAAAAT